>CAOGCB010170275.1:0-16276 GCA_948266635.1 Cnidoscolus chayamansa | reverse complement strand
ATTGATATATAATTGTTGAAATTTAATTTTAAAATTTTATATTTATTTTTAAAAAACATTCAATTTTTAACTTATTTATTTATCATTACGATTTTTATAATTTATAAATTTAATTACTTAGTGAGTTTCTTATAAATAAATTATTATTTTAATAATTTTGTAGTATAATTATTTATAAATTTATCGATTAATTCTATAAAAAATGAGAAATTAAATTGTAATTAATTATTAAAATAGATGATAGAATCAATAGTATTCAACAATTAAATAGTAAATTCATTATAAATTTAATGAAAAAAAAACAGAGAAAAATATGATAAAATTATATAAATAATATGGTTTAACTGTCTATAACTAATGGCTTTTAGTAATATTTTTATTATAAATTTTTATTGCACATATCAAAATTATTTATAAATTAATTTAAATAAAATGTAAATTTAATTAATATATTATACAGTATATATGATACTTCAATTATAATGATATATATTATCATATACAAATAAATATTATTATTATTAATTTAATTATTTTTATATTATGCCTTTTAGTTTAAATAATTTTATTAATTTAAATAATTAACTTCAAATTTATAATTAATATGTTAAAAATGTTTTATAATTAACGACGATTCAATCCTTACAATTTCATTAACTATATATATATTTATAATTTTTTTTTTACAATCTCTGAGCACCGTCCGATCATATCACATTATTATCCCATCGTTGATCTCCAAAGGAAAAAGGAAGATAAGGAGGCCCAAGGACAATCCTGTAATTCCAGATGAACAATAGCATTTGCGTCCACGATGCTTTCATCATCACGAACCAATGAAATCACATCCCTCCACGTCACAGCCCAATGAAACCTGTCTGTCAAAATAAACCATAACAACGATGACGTGCTTCTATCATACCCCATATTATAATTCGACAATGTGTAATTGGAACTATATGTATTATGGAACTTTTATATATATATATATATATATATATATATAAGTATTAGGTTCAGGCCTTTTTTACTTTTATAATAAAAAATGCGATTCCGTAAAGTTCTTTTATTTTTATTTTGGTTTAGGCTTGATTCTTTTTGGATTTAAAAAAAAAAATATATATATATATATATATATATATTTATTTTTTTTTCCATCAATAAGAAAATTAAAATATTTAAAGAAAAATTAATTAATATTTTATATATAAAATTTATAATATTTATAATTATTTAAAATTATAATTAAATATACAAAATAAATCATTCGTTTAAAAAAATATTTTTATGAAAAACATTTTTAAAATATAAATTATTTTCTAAAAACAAATAAACCTTTAAAATACAAATATTTGCTTATACAATAGAAACATAAAATATTTCTAAAAATAGCTAATAATTAAAATAAATTTTTTATTAAAGATATATTGGAGTGAGCATCGCTTTCCAATTCATCCATCCTCATCAATTAAAAAAAAAAAATCCATCAAGTCTTTATTTTAAAATTATTTAATCTCAATTATTTTATTATTTAAAAATTGTATTAAAAATATAAATATTTATATTATTTAATTTAAGTATTTATATAATTTAATTTTATATTTTAAATGTGTATATTATTTATTAAATTTTTAAATAAATTGACTAATGACTCATTTATTAAAATAACAAAAATTTTTAATTTTAATTAAATTATTTTAAAATAAATAATAAAATTTTAAAAAGTATATATATTTATTATTAATAAATTATTAAGTAAAGTTTCATATAGTTAATAATTTTAATATACGTTGGAAGATAATCATATAAAAATTACAGAAAAATATATATATAACTCAATTTTTTAATACAATATGAATTTTATAATTAATTATCAGTAAAAAAAAATAAAAATCAAACAACAACAACATTAATTTTCGATTTGATTTAGAATCTCCTAACCGTCCACTCCCCATATGTTGAGTTGCTCTGATGGAAGCCGGAGAGCGGTTGTTGCAATCTTTTCTCTCACTAAAACTCATCTGATAACAAATTCTAATTTTGCCCTTTTAGAGAGAGACAAACAAAGGTTTTTTTTTTTTCTTCCTTAAATTTTTTAATTTAATTTCTTTGTTCAGATATAGAGGAGGAAGGGATAAAAAAAAAAAAAAGTAGGAAAAAAAAAATAACAATAATAAGTAATAACACAAAGGTCTCTCTCTGTTTCAATGGTTGATTTATGAAAATCTCTCATTTAACAGAAAAGGAATTCCTTTGATGGGGCTTTCTTATAAGCTGAGATGAGATGAGATGCGATTTTTTTGATTGATTGTCGGGACTTAATCTGGACCTTGGATTTGATCGTGTTGAGGAGAGAGGGATAGAGAGAGTCAGAGAGAGAGAGAGAGAGAGAGAGAGAGAGAGAGGATAGAATGAACGGTGGCGATGACGTCGTTGCAGCTCCGGCTGGCCCACCACAGCCTTTGGAGTGGAAATTCTCCCAGGTCTTCGGCGAGCGCACCGCCGGCGAAGAAGTACAAGAAGGTAAATTCTCACACATGTATATTCGTGTCTGTGTGAACCTTATGGGTTTTTGTTCATTTGGATCCAGTTGATTTTCGTCGTGTTTGTGGAGTATTAGGGCTTGTTTTTGGGGTTTGGATCCGAAATGGATCGTGTCTCGATGAGAAATTTGTGTTTAGGTTTATGGGTCAATGAGTATTTTTATTCCTTTTTTTTTTTTCTTAAAAAAATCATTGCGGGATTTCTGTTGTGATTTATACAAGTGTGGTATTGTAGATTTCCATATTAATAGATTGAGTGTACAAGTTGTGATTTGTATCACTTGCACATGCAATGCCCAAGTGATCAAGTGGGTTGTTTTAGTCGTGAATGCTCGAATTTTGTGGCGATGGTTTGGATCTTAATGATTACTTCATCCACTGGGTAATAGGTGATATGTATTGTTGGTGCATGCATTGTTCATAGTTTTGTAAAATCAAGCTACTATGGCCTGTTTTACTGAAGTGAAAATAAGGGCAGCCCTTTTTGCTGTCCTATCTTTCCTTTTTTCTTTTTTTTTTTCCTTGACGCTCAAAAGAATAACCACATTTTAAATGCTCCTTGGTTTACTCGATGTCAAACCTTTCCCCTTTTATGACTCGGTGTATGCTAATCTAGGAATTGTTGTTCCCCCAATTCCTTTACTCGATTGCTTTGGAGAAAACATGGACGATAGTTCTTCAGGGTTGAATAAACATTTCACCAAGATATTTGAAGTGGTCCAAGTTTTTTACACCCACTCACAATAAGCTATTGGAGATCAATGTGTAACATAGAATGTTTGAGTTGATATATTAAGTGCACAAGTAAGAAAACAGTGTGTTATCTTTAAGATTGCACCATTTTAGTTTTACACATGAGTACTAACAGTTTTTTTTGTCTCTAAATGTATTATCTTTCAATCTGCTTTAGTTAAGGATAAACTGATCTACATTGTTTGCATGTGGTTTTGAGGAACCTGCAAAAAGGAATTTGCAGCAATTTGAGGAAGGAGTATTCTGAGAAAGAAACCGAGCAGAAGATATGGCAATGGTAGTTTGTTGAGTGATATTATGACTTCATGATAGAAAGAATTATTGGATTCAAAATTAAGGTGTGGGGATAATTCAAATTTCAAGAAATGGTTGGTTTTTTCTTTCTTTCTTTCTTTCTTTCATTTCTTTTTGGGAGGTGGTTTTTTTTTTTTTTTTTTTTTTTTGGTGGGGGGTGGGGTGGGGGGTGGTGGATTGCTGCATTGTTGAAGATTTTACCTAGCATATGAAGTGACATAAAAATTCATAAGATTGATTAAAGAATTGGATTATAACCATTGATAATGAGGCACCTGTAAGAACAGCTAAATGAGATTACGAGCCAAAATTTGCTTTCATGCTGTTCTCAATCAATTGAAACAGCATTTGCAATGGACATTTTTTTCATCTGATCAAGATATCTTTTCAAGAATAAGCGAGGGAACATGAAATTGTGCTCTTATGAATGTGAGATGAAGACTTTAGAATTGCTAATGAAATGAAAATAAAATAAGAATACAATTTGAGATAAAGATGCTTGAAGCCCACTGCAAGCAGCTGGGATTTGGAACTTTTAATTTGAGCTGGTTTAGAATTTCTGTAGGCGTGCTAGAATACCCTTACTAGTTTTGATGTAGAAGATTGAGTTTTTGCATAGCTGGGGGCGAATTTTATTGTAATTTAAGCAAGGTCACAAGATTGTCTCTTGGTTATGGGAAGTATCTTTTGTTAGATTTAAGTTGGTCATCTTGTTGCTGAAATCATATGTTCCCAACTCAGAAAAATCCTTGCAATTGTCCAGCATTCTAGCACAAAGAAGTCTTTGAAGCAATCTTCTCTGGGTAGCAAACCTTTTTCTTTTTTTTGGAGAAGATATTCCTTATTCTACAAATAGCTTCATATAATTGCTAGTGGTGTGCATTGGTTCAATGGCTAGGCCTTCTTATAATACCCAGTAAAAAGGAAAGATTATTCCTAATTCTACTATTGAACTCAGATGGGATTCATTTAAGGACTTAATGTCATACTAAAAGGAAGGATCCGCTTGGCTGCTGTTGGCGTTTCTTGGAGATTTGGTTTTATCCAATAAGGAAGATGCTGTGGCTGAAGCGCAACCTTGGTGTCTAAACCACTGTTCTAAGAGGAGCTCATGAGTTCAAATGCACCCCAATCAGCTACAAAGTGATACAAGAAGGAATAATAAAAGAAAATATTGAGTTTTTTAAATTATACTATATTTTTGGAGTACAAGTACTATTGTTATTGCCTAATCAATTTGCACTTCGTCCTTTGGGATATGGAAGTGATTTCCCCAGCAGTTTGATTGACAAGTGTTGCAGTGCTAATATTTACTTTCAGAATAACTTGCAGTTTAGGGGAAAATTGCTGTCTACAATTGGGGAAAATGGTCAAATTAGTTCCAGCTGATATTCTCTTCATTCATGGTGCTATTTGCTAGACTATGCACTGATGATATTAGTTTATGAGAGCTGTGAATGCCAACATGATGCTTTTCCCATTTGCCTCTCGCTGGTGAAATTAAGCATTGATAATTAATATGATATTTTCTGTTGAAATTTTGTTTCTTCTCCTTGTGTTGTTGCCACCGTCTTCAGTTCTGTCGGTATCAGTCTACAAATGATACAAGTAGAATCATCACTATTTGTTAATATGATTGCCTACTTTCATAAATTATAGTCCACTTGCAAGAAACATGAATGTAATGTGAAGGTGTGAATTTTCTGCTTTTACTACATACACATTGAAAATATACTTTCAGAGAACAAGTAACGAAGTTAAGGGTAAGACAGAAGGTGTATAAAGTTACCAGAAGAGAAATAGAAAGATTGGAAATGGAAGTTTAAATAGTTTAACAGGATACATGTATTTCCTCTAATTTACAGTGGAATGGAATGATCATGACTGAATTCCTTGATTTTGTTTCCTTCTGCAGTTGATATCATTTCAGCTATTGAATTTGATAAAAGTGGTGATCATCTTGCCACGGGTGACCGTGGGGGCCGGGTAGTTCTATTTGAGAGGACAGACACAAAGGATGTACGTTTCTTGCTTCTCCTGCAGAGGCTTCATTTGTTCAACCTGTTTGTATTACGTTATTGCTTATTGTTACTGATATATTGTTTTGGTTAGTGGAAGCATTTAATAGTTTTTCTTCTGTAATGTGTAGCATGCTGGATCCAGAAGGGATCTGGAGAGAATGGATTATCCTATTAGTAGGCATCCTGAGTTTCGTTATAAGACAGAGTTTCAGAGCCATGAACCTGAGGTATTATTTTCCACTGATTGCTGTTTATCTAATTTCAGATACATTTAATTTTCTGTTCTCACACTGTTAAATATTTACACTGCTTCGACATGTACTTATTCCAGTTTGACTATCTCAAAAGCTTGGAAATAGAGGAGAAAATAAACAAAATCAGATGGTGCCAAACTGCCAATGGTGCTCTTTTTCTTCTATCTACTAATGATAAAACTATTAAGTTTTGGAAGGTACGCAAGAAACTATATTGAAGCATGGAAAATCCTTATGTTTTTCAGTTTTTATTTTATTACTTCTTATTTTATTTTTATACTTGCGGTCCAAGTGATTAATTTCTGTTGCCATAGACTACCTAAGAATGTAATTTCTTAGGCAGCTACTTGGCCCGTACATATGCTTATGCGCAATATGTTGATGAGAGATGTATACTTGTTTACTAAATGATCTATTTTCAGGACATTTTAATTGTGGATTAGCTTGTCAGAATTCTTAATCGTTAAAATGTTTTCCCCCTCTTTGTATTTCTTTTTTCCATTTGATAAGAATTGTGTGCATTAAGATGCCTATGTTGAGGCTAGATTTGGGGCATGAATTTTAAAGGCATGCTATCTTGGATGTGTCGATGCATTGATTTATAAAACTTGACAATGAATTGCTATTTCATGTAGGCATCTGTCTTAGTGCATTGTGGACCTAGTCATTAGTTGTCCTAACTTGTAAGGGTAAATTTTTATGACATATGCCAAAGGCATATATGTGTAAGAGAAATTTATCTTCTGTACATTTGGTACTTATTAAATATTGGACTTATGATTACATTATGGCTAAGATGTGTCACATGGATTTCATGTTTCATTGTTTGAGAACTTACCTTTAGCATTACTATTGACTCTCTGGTTTGCAGCTGCTTGCATTATGCAGCCACTTAACTTATTAGAATTTCTGTCTGCAAATTGCACAGGTCCAAGAAAAGAAGGTTAAGAAAATTTCTGACATGAATGTGGACCCTTCAAAAGCTGTAGGTAATGGTAATGTTGCTAGTTCAAGTAACTCAAATAGTGCTAAACCTTGTCTTGCAAATGGAGGTTGGCCAGAGAAGTCTTATGGTTACCCAAGCAATGACTTCAATTTCCCACCTGGGGGCATTTCATCACTTCGTTTACCTGTGGTAGTTGTACTCAAACTGATATTTCTTTTCTTTGCATCCTTTTTAGGGCATTGTTTGAATTTCCTTACTTTTCAATTACTACACCCAAAAAAGTGGCATTATTTTGAAGGGTTGCCATGTCCAAAGAATGGTGCTTCTTTCTATTTGATTTGATGAATGAAATTTATGTTGTGTATTTCTTTCTCCCCTCCCCTCCATTGTATGCTTTCTTTGGCTACAGTTTTAGGAAACATTTGGCAACATAATACTATTCTCTCTGAGTTCTTTGTGCCTCTATATCTTAAATATCAAAGATAGATGATTGGGTTGTTGTTCCCCTTTTTTTGGAAGGGGAGGGAGGGTGGTCCTTTGGATACTTTATGAATCACACTTATTGTCTTCTATTAATTTTACGTCTTCTTTATGCTTTGATAGGTAACTAGCAATGAGACCAGCCTGGTGGCCAGATGTCGAAGGGTATATGCTCATGCGCATGATTATCACATCAATTCTATTTCAAATAACAGGTGGTCCCATTTCTTAATTCTCAAGTCATAAATATATATTGGGTATTTTATGTGACCGTGAAGAGATTTTGCTGTCTTGTCTACATGTTCATACCAAAAATTTTCATCTTTATTGACAGTAGAAATCTGACCTAATATTAGCCTTGCATTTTGTCGCCCCCCCCCCCCGCTCTCTCTCTCTCTCTCGGAATCACCTTTTACTAGAAGATGACACTTTTTTCCTGAACTTTGATACATGATTTTGCTTATCTGAAGACCACCAATTGCTAGTAAGTTATAACCATTAGTGCCTTAGAAGCTCATTGAAGCTCATTTAATCCCATGGCTGCAGCTGTGGATGGTTTTACTGACTCTTCTCTTTGAACTGCAGATTATACCTTAGATTATTTTTTATGACACCCAAATAATGATAATTTTTCTCTTTTCGATGTTTATTATTTTGTTCTGCATGCTTAGATTTGTCTTTTCTGCATGTTATAATAACAGTTTCAGATTAAAGGTCTCGAGGAATGCTCTTTTTCAGTTCTTTGTATATTGAAAAAGATTATTTTTATTGATACCCAATCTCCTTCTGCTATTGTTCCTGTGATTCTTCTTCTTATAATCTTGTAAACTTATGTTAAATGGTGATTTTCTTGATTACTTATACTGTTGCAAGTTTTACAGGAAATATTTTATGGACTTGGAAGACGTGTGTCACATCTGTACTGTTGACTGACTAAGTTTGCTAACCATCTCTTCTTTCATATTCCTAGTGATGGTGAAACATTTATATCAGCTGATGACCTGCGAATTAATCTCTGGAACTTGGAAATTAGTAATCAAAGTTTCAACATTGTTGATGTAAAACCTGCGAATATGGAGGATCTAACTGGTAAGCCTCTTACTCTATGTTGTTAGGGATGTATGGAAATTTATAATCCAATGGGGATTTTGGTTGGGAGGACAAAAAAAGGTTATTAATATTATTATTCTTATTTTGAAAAGCACCATTTTAGATGTTGTAAATGGCAGTTAAAAAAAATTGTTTAGTTGATTTGGAAGTTTTATAATTAAAACATGTGAAATTTAACTTAGACATTTTAATAAGCTCTAACTGGTATATTTAAGGATGTAATGTCGAATAAACCATTAATGTATTAGGCAAACCAACATACTTGTAAGCAGCCAACATACCAATTAGTCTATGCCAGCATACGCTGTTAGGTTGGCCCTCCACATTTATGCTAAAATTATTCCTGCATAAACTAGTGTTAGCTTTCCTTTTTTTTATTGATCAAGTGTCCCTTTCAAGTGAAATTCTGTATTGCTGTTCAATGGTGTGGTGTTTACTATTGTTAGTTTCTTGATCTTTGCAGAGGTTATAACATCTGCAGAATTCCACCCCAACCATTGCAACATGTTAGCATATAGCAGTTCAAGAGGCTCAATCCGTCTCATTGATTTGCGGCAATCAGCTTTATGTGATTCTCATGCCAAATTGTAAGTATTCAACTTGCTTTGTCCTACTTGTGATGAATATGCCTTTTGGAGGAAGGAAAAGAGATGGTTCGAATTGGGAAAATTGAAAAGCATAAACATATGTTGTATTGGTTTAGGTCATATTATATGTTATAGGCTTTGTGGGGACAGGTCTTTATGGGTGGGTATTGGAATCAGTAAACAATAGTAATGTACTGATTACAGGTTTGAGGAACAGGAAGCACCAGGCTCAAGATCATTTTTTACAGAGATAATTGCCTCAATCTCAGATATTAAATTTGCTAAGAATGGACGACACATACTTAGTCGTGACTACATGACTCTCAAGGTTCGGGTTTCTTTATTTGGATAATAATTAGTTGATTATGCAGTATCATAGTTACATGAATATCAGCCTATATAATATGGTAATAAAGTTATATGATTCAAGGACATGTTATTGCTGTTTTTTTAATTTCTAGGATGATAAATAACATTGTCTTTTGCTAAGTGGTCATGACCAAAATTACCACCTTGCTTATAGCCATTATTGCAAAAGTATAGATCTAACTGCTTGCTATTAGGTTACTTTAAAATGAAAATTTTTGGGTCATGAAAAGAGTTGGGACTTTGGGGTTATGATACATGCCACTGTTGTGAACATTGAGATGTACTGTTACAGCTGGACAATTGAGCTGGGCGCATATGGTCCTCTCCTTGCATGAGCATAGTGTTTGGTCATGACCAGACTAGATTAGGAGTAATGTAACAGCCTAAGCTCCACTGCCCCAAATAACTTTTGGACCTTTTCTACTAGCCTAAATTGATTAATCCAAGTTATTTTATAGTAATCGAACCAAGGCTATGTGAATCACTCATTATCATAACCCACTGATGTGGAAATTTCCCACTGTTATGCAAGCAGTGTGATGTTACTTCAGTGAAACTAGTTTGTCTATGACAGCATTTTGAATATGAGTATGGCTTTTGGGTATTCCTTCCCATGCATGTTGAAGCTTATGATAGTTGTAGGCTGGCTTTAGGTCCACACAAGCCCTAAGTCTCATGCCTGGGCCATGGAGTGGTTTAAACCTAGTTATCCTTGAGCCACATGCCTTTTGCTTGTGTTAGTTGCCTTTTTTTGTTTGTTTTCCATGAATTGTTTAGTTGATTTTAATTGTAATGTATGGAATTTTTATTTTATGCCTGTAATTTGGGATTAAAACCATTGGATCTTACCATCTAAGTATAATAAAATGAATCTGATTTCATAAAATCAACTCTTATGTGGTGAATATCACAATTCAATCTGGTCTTCTAATTCCAAGTTAAAGATGCCCATCTTCTAGTGAAGAGTACCGACAAACGTAAGCAAGTAGTTCTTTTTTCTGATGCTACTCTTTTAGATAATTATAGGTGAGGAAGGAAGAGGGATGTAAAAAAAATTAGATTAAGTGGATATAATTATAAACTCTAATAAATGGAAAGATGATGATGAAGAAGAAGATATTGAACATGATGATAAACATTATTATTATTTTCTTAGGAATGACAATGATAGAGACAGTAGATTTACGGGTGCTACTGTGATCCTTTTTGCGAGCATGTTTTCTAGTGGTGACTTTTTTATTGTGCTGCTGTGTGCATAGTTTTTGCAAAATAATCCTTGTAGATATTTATCTTTTCTTTTGGTAGCCTGTGTTGGATGGTTTTTTTTGCTGATTTTAAGCTTTTAATCTTCTTTGTATTAGTAAGTTTTTTCTTGTTCAACATCATACTTGCAATGTTATTTGGAACCATCAAACTCTAGTTTTTCTTGAATATTCTTTGTATTCTGGATATGAAAGGAGTTGATGTTTGCAAGACTACTTCTGAGGTCCAGTAGGATCTTAGACTGTTATTGGTTTCTGATTTCTTTGTTTTACATTGTTAGTTATGGGACATCAACATGGATTCAGGTCCAGTTGCAACCTTCCAGGTTCATGAGCATTTAAGACCTAAGGTAAACTTTTTTTTTTTCAAGGGAAAACTGAACCTGAAGTCATCAAGCAAGGTTGCATCATGTTTATAATTTTCTTTGAATGCCTCCAGTTATGTGATTTGTATGAAAATGATTCAATCTTTGATAAGTTCGAGTGCTGTTTGAGCGGTGATGGATTGCGAGTGGCAACAGGATCTTACAGGTCTACATTTAGTGCCCATATGTTGATATGTCCATATGTTTCTGTTGAAAACCTGTATGCATCTTAATATCTTTTTTTATGCATACCCAGCAATCTGTTCCGAGTGTTCGGTTGTGCCCCGGGAAGTTCTGAGGCAACAACTTTGGAAGCCTGCAAAAACCCAATGAGGTAATTATACATTGCTTTCAAAATTTGAGATGTAGGTACTTCATATGCTAACATGGGTAAGTTAATGAACTTCTTTGGTTACCCTCTTAGGAGACAAGTTCAGACCCCTTCAAGGCCTTCTAGATCCTTAAGCAGTATAACACGTGTTGTAAGACGGGGTCAGTGCCATCTCTTGCTTACCCTAACTCATCCACCCCTTTCTGTCTCTTTCTATTGGTACAAGCCTATGAATCGTTTTTATTAATATTCTGGAATCATTAACAGGAGCAGAAAGCCCAGGAGTTGATGCAAATGGAAATTCTTTTGATTTCACTACAAAATTGCTGCATCTAGCGTGGCACCCGACAGAAAATTCAATTGCCTGTGCTGCTGCAAACAGCTTGTACATGTATTATGCATAAGAGACAGTCCAACGGGAAATGTATTTGCTTGGTTAACTCTTTTGGGTTGCTGTTGGAGAAGATTTCTTTTCCATTCCCACCAACCAGTTAGGTGGAGGCTACAACGATTCCTCACAATATCAAATGCCCCTTCAATCTGTAACACATGGTAATATCTATCAGGGAGGACCACATGTGGCTGTCGCAGAATCCGCAAGGAAGCAACTTGTTTTTATTCCTGGGTGGGCAGCTAGATTCTCCTTTTTCTTCCCTCCCTCTTCCCAACCCTGAAATTCCTTTTTCGTTGTTATCTTATCTTCTAAAAATAGAAGATTGCGGTTTATGTTCTATAATGTGTTGGGTTGAAGTCAGAAGAATAGATGATTGTAGCTCTTCAACAAAAACTAAAGGATGTTCAATATTTGCCACTAGGTCTCTAAGGTAAAATGTAGTTTTTTACTCAAATCTTGGTGGGAAGGAGCTGTTGAAACTTGCAGTGCATTTTTTTATTGATTCTTTGTCATGTTTGAAACTTTTATCCTTTTAGTCGCAAGTTAAATTTGTAGATTTTTCCTTTTGCTTTTCTGGGTTATCGATTCTTTATTCCTAGGATCACCAAATGGACAACCGACTTAAATTGCTGATGAGGATGTTTTTGTAGTTTTCCTCTTCTTTTATTCTGCGTATGACTTGATAAAGCAAATAAATGATGACATTTTTAGTCATTTTAACATAAACTGAATCATTTCAACACCAAAGTAATTTGACTTCTGCCTGCTTTTTGTTAATGATGTTTTATTCTTTCTTTTGTGTCTCCCATTTAGATTATGCATCTGCTTTGATTAGATTTGCGAAGTTGCATGGCTTGTATGTTAAAATCCTTTTCTAGAAAAAGGGTAGTTGTGTATATTATTAAAATTTCTATTATAGACTTCCTTTTTATTTGTGAAAATATAAATAATAGAAGAGGTGAAATTGTGTAATTCCGCTTCAGTACTTGGCTCTGATTTCCATTTTCCAATAGGAGGCTAACTAAACTTCCAAGCTCACAGAAAGCATGGCGACAGCTTTACAGGTGACGGCCTGAAGCATGAAGGGCTGTGGAATAAAAATGCGATTTTCCCCCTCGGATTTGACGGTAAACTATAAAACTAAACCCAAAATGTAGAAATAAATTCGTTTAGATATTGGGATTAATAAATTTGGTGTTAATTTTGGACTGTAAATTGACATAATATTTTAGCATTCGCCACCATATTGTGCATTATGACAATCCCAAACCCTTTTATCTAATGACCAGACAGGTTCATTGATTAATTTTAAGAGAAGTTATAAATCCCTTCATATTTAATTTTCCACTAATGTGGTACAGTGTAGTGTTTGTAAAGGGTGGAAATATTACCAATTTCCTGTCATGTGGTAAGGGTTCTTAAAATCTTATGACATATACACTCTTAATAATTTTTTGAATTTAATACTTGATAAGAGTGAAATAACTGTACATTTAAGTGCATATCTACCTTTTTAGACAAGATTCAGACTGTTTTCTCTTCATGAGGCTATTGGCCCTCCTCATCTCTTCCAGCATTTTCTCATAACACTGGGTCATTGGGCCTTCTTTATTAGATTGGCCTCTACGGCCCATTACCTATAATAGCTTATGGCCCAAAAAGAGGCATACATGCGAATGAAATGAATCAAGATTATACTAAATATTATTTTATTTTATTTATAATTCGATTCAATTTAAACAATTGTATACATCTATTATTTAACTTTCATCACTCCTTTGCTTGGCTCCAAACATACCGTGGAATGAAACGCAAATGACTGCGAGTGCTAGACGCTACCAACTCAATACTGGGGCATAAATGAAATCGAACTATTGCAGTCATTACCATTTTATAATAGCTCCAATTTACAATTTCTTAAAAAAAAAAATCTTCAACTAAATTTATTCAAATTATTTAATCAAATCCACCTTAACCAATCAATTTTATACATTACATGAATAGACAGAGAACCCACCTCACAACCATACCCATGAAAATTCTTTGACAAGTCGAAAATAAATTTGTGTAAACCCATATCCTAAATCCAACTATTCTCAATTTTGGCATTGCTAATTAGATAAATTTATCATAAAGTTTTTACTAGTCTAATTTTATGAAGGCAAGCATACCAACAGAAAACAAGCTCAAAGCAGATTGTCGATGGCACACCAATTAAATTTCAACAACATGAATAATTGTCTTCTTGTGTATCTAGCATCTAATGTTGTAAAATCTTTCCAACTACATTGAAACATCCGGACATAAATAGAATGACTCCAAAGAGAGAGAAAGAGAGAGGGAGGAATAGGACACAGTGGGGAAGTGTGTGTAAAGCTCCCAATTGCAAACAGCATCACAGCCACTTCATTTTCTTGCCAAAACCACTGCCAATATACACTACATAATCAAATGAGGACTGTGGTCACCAAATACAAATAAGTAACAGTAAAAACAGGCACTGATGAAAATCAGTGCAGTTGAATTCAGCAGACAAACGCTGAGCAACTTATTCTTAGGTCACCGGTAGACCAGGAAACATGAAATCATGAAAAGATTCAGCAGTGAAAAAGAATCAGAAACTGGAACTTCTGAAACTAAGAAACGATTTCGATAATATCGCTGATTTTAACATACTTTGCCTCTAGTTACAATACTTTGCAACTGCGCCATATCTAATAAACATACTGTTAGAGCAAGATGAGAAAATGCCATGGATGGATAATGTTATACTATGAGGTACCCATGAGAGCGTGACATTTACTGAATATCATAATTTTTGACACGCAAGCCCAATTATATCAAAACTTCAATTACTACTTCTAAACGAATAAAGAACCATATCATGAGCTCACAAGCCAACTTCACTCAATCACACAAAACAAATTTGACTAGATGAATCATGTAACTGATTGAAAAAGAGCTCAAGTTAGCGAAGAGAGAACTAATACCTTTAAGTTTGAGCATCAATCTGTTTATCTTCAACATCATCCGAAGCTACATTTGTCTGTACATTTTCAGTATCCTCACCAGGGGGCTGAACCTGCTCTTCCTCAGGCAAAGGCTCCTCCACATAATCATTCTCGAAAGCATCAGCAGGAACTTCATAAATTCTCACTTGTGGCTTAGACGGGTCTTTCACCAATACATATTTACCTTCATTCAACTTCATACATAAGTCAACAATACTCTTCACTATCCCCCACATGTTGGATGTATTCAAATTAATCTGGGCGGCAAAATCCCTAGGCTTGTGCCCAACTACTGCCAATATCACATGATTATAATGGTCCCGTGGATGAACCCTAGAAACATAACCCAATTTCATCAAATCTGCACTGGCCAGCAGAGCCTGAGCAGTCCACTTAGCCAATTTATTGGCATTGTTCTTTAATTCAGTGGCCAAAACTGCACCTCTTTGAGTCTCCAACTTCTGTCTCCAATCAACTCCTGAATATTTAGGATCAAACTCGTTAAGAGCATTTAGTGTCAAAAACGACCTCTGTTTGTTAACCTCCACAACACTCTGCACTTCACACCGGGCAACAAGATACGTATCATCATCAAGCTTCCACCGTCTATACCTATAGGCCACAGAAGCAACTTCCTCTCCTTCGTTCGCAAACGGGTTGGGCTCATCAAAAGCGACCTTATTCCCATCCCTAATCAAGACCTGCTGTGAGAAGTTCTGATTAATATAAGCTGCCTCAACGCTCAATGAATATGCAGAGTTCATGTCATCCTTTGCCTCTGGCAATGGCTCATGTGAAGTCTCGTGCACTGCGAGCAAATCAAGCTGGGAGCCATCCCTCTTATCAAAAAAGAGCTTGTTTCCGACCCGCTGAATCACAATATCCCATGAATACACTGACCTCGGTGCGCACATCAAAGTTGCGAGAATAGTATCGGTAGCGAAGACCGTAGCTTTATCCTCATTCGCAAGCCTCCGTATCACTGGATCATCAGTAGTAGTGACTTTGAAAAAGTTTCGATTTTTGAATCTCTCCAAACGACGCTCGTTTCTGGGGGTGATTCTATCATACGATCTATCGTAAAACTCGAGGCCACCGCAGAGAAGTAGGTCTTCGGGCTCAGCGACTGTGAACGAGAGCTTCGAAAACGTTGAAAAGGGGATCTGATCCAGCATGTTCCACTCTGGTTGGATGTCCACCGATGACTTGAAAGCTGCAGCCTCGCGACGTGGCTGGTTTTGGTTGGAACGGTTGAGGTTGTAGAGCCGGTCGCGGCGGGCGCGTTCCTTTTCCGCCTCTCGTTTGCGAGCTTCCACCTCTTCATCGCGTCGCTGTGGAAGCTGCGGCCGGTGTTGGTTGAAGCGCCACTTCGGCCCAAATTTGGGGCGGGGAGGAGGTTTTCCGTCTACGAGGCGGAAAGTTGAGTCATCAACACCGCCAGCAGATGCTGCGGGAAAGGAATCATCTGCAGTGAAATCAAAAACCGAATCCGATGCAACTTTATTGGCGTTTGGGCGAGACGCATTAGGGTTGTTTGCGGTACGGGTCCAATCGGC
>CAOGCB010169978.1:0-20858 GCA_948266635.1 Cnidoscolus chayamansa | reverse complement strand
TACTAATGGCAAAAATAACTATTATTTTGAAGTAATATACAAAATAGAAATTATTATAGTATTTAACAATCATATATTTCCTCATAAATTTTTTGAAGTTGGTTAAAATAAAGAGTTGGTAAGTTTTTTTGAGTAATTTGGCAATCTCTTCTACTGTATTACTTCTCATTTGATCTATCTTCAAATCGAATCTTGAATGCAACTCCTCCCTACGTTATGATGTAACTTGTCTTTCTTCTCTAATTCATGTATCCATTATTGCAAAGCAATATTCTGGGGGTCGAATGATAAAAATAACTTACTAGAAGATGAGCAAACATGAGAAAGAAAAAAGTAGATGTTTCAGATCTAAGACTATACACCTTACTAATTTTTTGACATTCAACAACATCCAAATAAAGTTAGTTCTTATTGATGTTGCGGTATGCTGTTATTGAGAGCTACTCCCTCCTAGTCATGATATAGCATCTTGAATATTTAACATAAATATGATTAAATCTTTATATATATATATATATATATATACCACAGTTGCAGTGGATTATAAATGATGAATCCCTTCAGCATATAGATTAGCCAAAGGATGGACAGAGCACCGAGAAGAGACATAAGATCCCAAGTCTTATTTTGCGCAAGGCAAGCATTTCTTCTTCCATTGCAGCCTTCCAATCAGAGTGAGACAAAGCTTCGAAGAGAGACTAAGGGACAATGACAAATGAGTAGGAGGCCTTGCCATGGCATTTTCCACGGGATTAGCCAGATGAGACAAATAAGATAGATAAGTAGAGTAAACGGTTAGTTATATGAGTAAGGACTGTAAAGCTAGTTAGATAACCAGTAAGCAAGCATGTGACTTTTCCAATGTAATAAGAGGGGGTTTGGGGGGAAACATCCCTTGAAATTCCTAATCTTTTTTCTAACTAAAAAAAAACAAAGAATTTTAGTTCTGAATTAGCATGTGTTAAATATCTCACTTTTTTTTTCATGTATTAAGCATGCTGCTTTTTTTTTTAAGATCAAAGCGAAGAAAGAAAGAAAAGTGAATCCACTCTTTTTAGTCATATAGTTCCGTAGGTGATCTAAGGTTATCGATAAAAGTACTCGGCCCACTGTTTTCTTGATTCACTTCATGATGAAAGATTTGTTTCTACTTTCTTCTCTTATGATATTTCTCATTACCATCGAAAATAGAAAGATAAAGCCATTTTATCATATGAAATTTCTTTTGTCACAAGGAGCAGGATGCTATTTCTTGTTAGGTATGAATCCCATCTCTTCAGCTTTTAGACATTTCCCAAGCTAGATAGAGGTCTGAGGGGAGTCTGGATAGAGGACTCCTTAAACAGGTGGACCCACATATGTAGGAAGTTGGCCCGCCCGCTAACTGAACTGCATAAAAAAATGACTCCTTCTTGGTGGTTGAAAGGAAATTTATTTTCCTATTTAAATGTCAGTTCGAACCTGACAAGTCGCCAAAATTAGTCTTCGAAATCAGAAGATAGATTGAATGGCTTAAACTTTGAACTCTTCATGGGTGTCCCGCCTTAACATAGAAAAGACTAAGCGAAACACTTACAAAATCTTTGGAATTGAAAGAGAGCTACTCCCCTTTTTTCTTCAGTTTGATTGGATTTAAAGCATCTTTATCCCGGCTGTCGTTGGACCGCCAGTTGACTTAGTCCACTATAGGCTAAAGCTCATGGGAGATGGCAACCTCACTAGAAAAAAAAAAAAGAAAAGTACAAGCAACTACATCAACAAAACCATTGCCTGAAATGTGAACGACTATGCTTTCTTCTCTTGTCCCATCGAAGCTTCCTGTGAGAAGGTTTTTGTTTAAGACAGCTTTTCGTGCCCTTACTTTTTAGTCTATCCGCTGCAACAAGGGCTACGGGAACGAGTGTTGTGCTTGCCCCGACCGATACCACCATTACCCAATGCTAGATGTAGAGGTGTATAATAGATCAATATGATAATCACGAGTTGTCTCGTAATAAAACCAATTGTTGCTGATACCTTCTTCTCAGTTCCTTCTTCTATAACCTGAGCTCAGAGAAGGAAGAGATAAGAATTATAAGGAAGAGGTAGAGCCAACCAAGTCGAGTACTGCATAGCATCTATCCTATCTCCTAGCTAGACATTTCTTTCTCAGATAGAGAGAGAGTGGTAACCTTTTTTGACAGTCTTCTACCTATCTATACCTAGTTAGTCCTGTACCTATATTCATACATTTCTTTGGCATTTTCGGAATTACTCTTTGAAAGGTTTCCACTTAGAATCTTGACATTCAGCAGTAAATCCTTAATGGACAAGCCTAGACGACTCTTTAACTCAACTAAAAATTAAATTGCAATCTCTTATCGAAGTCGTATTCGAAAGCCAGGTTGCACCTAAAACAACCCAATCTAACAAGATTCGTGTACTTTCATGAAATGAAGGTTCAAGACTGGGGAAATGGTGGAATTAATAGAGTTTGCAGGAGAGGATGAAGTGATTGTTAGAATTGCCTCTTTGGGGTACTGGCTATGAAGGAGGGATCTGTATGATATCACCTCTGGTTGGCTTTCAACCAAGCTATTGTTTCCTACACAAAATAATGAAAAATATTGTTGTCCCAAGTGAAAATGACCAAGAAGGGATGTAGTCACTTTTGACTTTTCTCAAATTTTCAAGTTATTGCTCTAAATTTCTAGTGAAAAATTATGGCTAAATACTTTCAGGATGCTATCTAGTAAGATCAATAAATGATATGTTGATTTTCGTAAGACTGCAAAATACAAAATTAGCTAGCTAAAATTTTGCCTGTGTATAAAGTTATTATTCACGTTACTGTTTACACTGAAATTGGTCTAGTATTCTAGTTTGCTAATTTTAACAGACACTTCAATGAAAGTTCAATTGCAACAGTCTAAACTTTAACAGAATTCAGTAAATAAGTTTAAGATAAGTTAAGGAACAATCAATTATAAGAGAGTAAGGAATAGAGAAATCAAACACTAAAATTTATAGTGGTTCGGCTTAATAGCCTACATCCACTCTTCTTAAGCTTCCTCTTAAGACTTCCAATCTACTATTGATCTCTTTTTCTAGATAAGAGACAAACCATTTACACTTCTCCAAGCTTTCCGGGTGCTTAGTGAACCTTTACAAGTTTGATGTACCCTCAAATTTCTTTAAGCTTCCAAGGTGCTTAAAATCTCTTCCAAGTGATGTACTAAATTAACTTCAAGTTGAATTGGAATTTTAGAAGGAATCACTCTCTTACAATAGATTACAATTGAACAATATAAAGAGAGAGAGAAGATTTGCCAACGAAACTCAAATGAAAGTCAATGAAAGCTTTGAAAATAAGGCTCTAAAATTGCTCAAGAATGTATTGCTTTCATTACTTTAAAAATGAAGTAAATGTATGCTTATATAGGTGGTTTTAAACTCCAAAAGTTTCAACACGAAAGGATAACCAACAACTAGTTTTCTAGTCTTTGCAATTCTGCAGACTGCGCAATAGTCTGCATAGTCAGAGTGCTGTTAGAATTCAGTTATGTTTAGTCCAAAAATTAGCTTGCTAAAAATATTTTTAGTCAGAAAGTATTTAGCTAATTTTAAAAACCAGCATGATAATTTTAAAAGTAATTCGCTAAGTTTATTTTTCTGTCAAGACTGAAAAAGACTTATTCTAAAATTAGTTAGCTAATTTTAACCCTTAAGCTAAAATTATGTATCTAATTTTAGCAGCTTTCAAACTCAATTTTCTTAACTTTAAAATCATGCTATGAAAATAATTTTATGCATGTGAGAATCCATTGGCAGTTCTAAATCTCATTTCTCTGACATTGCTTTGCCAATGATTGAATGTGTTCACTTTGTCTTACTTTGTTCTTCTTGATATGCTCTTTTCCTCTTATTTTGATTTACTTTCACTATGTGATCTGACATACTTGAAAGTTGTCACATTTCATTAAGTTTTGTTATCATCAAAACATATTTTCTCTTTATGGGATCAATAAATATAATGAACAATATAAAAATAATATAGAAACATATAAAAGTTCTCTATATTTTAACATATCATCCTGTGAGAATCAACACAATTCACACAACATAATGGAACACTCTATATTTCATCAACCATGTGTTTTTCAATTCATCATTGCATCATTTATATATAAATCAAGTTTTTTAGTAATAAAATATATTTCAATATTATATTGATTTTATAGAAGATACTTTCAATTTTTCAGACTACTCAACGTATGATATTGACTTGCTAATATGAGTCGATGGTCTAAGAGTATTTGCACTACCATGATGATTTCTCAAATTCTACTTTAACTTGCAAATTACCTCGGAATCATCCCAATATCGTTTCCATTACCTCCATGCTTTTTTAGTCACATATGATGACTTCTTTTTTGTACTTTTCAAATAAATCCTTACTTTTTTTAGAACTCATTAAGATAACCTTGACTATGCCTTCCATCCAATTTAAACTTATTTTCTCTTTTTTCTTTTCTTTCTTTTTTTTTTTGTGCAAAGATAAAGATTTGTATTAGAAAAAGGCCTAAGGCCTATTACATGCAACTTTAGATGGCCATGACCTTGCATGGCCCAATATAAGAAATAACTATCTAGAACCAAGCCCAAGCCCATATAATGCTGAAACCCTAAAACTAAGAAAATGTAAACACACCGAAGAAACCCTATCTTTGATGCTATTGAGTCATTGACTATCTCCAATATGCAGTTAGGCTAGGAAGGCGGTGAGCAAGAAGGACACTTAAAGTAAGACTTGTTTTAAGCATCACTTATAACTACATCTCAATAGTAAATAGAGGTAGGACTATAAATGAATCGATCCTAATCGAGTTTCAAAGAGCTTAATTTTGATTCACTAATATTTTTTTGAGCTTAAGGGGAACTTGAGCTTGAGCTTAAGTTGAAGCTTAAGCTTAGTTTCTTTAACAAAGGAGCTTAACTTTTATCGAGCTAAATCTCAAATAGCTATAAAAAAGCTCGTTTCATTTACAATCCTAATAATTTTTAGTTTAAAATTAATAAGGTTAATATTAAGTTATTTTAGTTAAATGAGTACATTACTGAGGTAGCTCATGGATTTATAAATAAGCGAGTTTTCATGCTTTAATAAGTCAAATATTTGCAAGTTTAATTTTGACTCGTTTACTAACGAGTTTAAAAATTGAATTTGAGCTTGGCTTATATAGAAAACAAATTGAGCCAAACTGAACTTTTAATAACTCGAGCTTCGAATACCTCACAAGCAACTTAGTTCATTTATAGTCTTAAATAGAAGAAAGAACAATAATGTGGCCATTGAAGGAAGTGTTAGATCATCCTGGTATTGATAAGAAAGCGATGGGTAGCTCTTCGGTGTCTTAGCCACTCCTTTAGGGTTGTTGTTCCATTAGCTTCAATTATCCACGAGCATTGGATGAGTGTTGAAACATGATGATCTAAAGCTTCCTACAACTTGCAAAAACAAGGCCACAATAGAAAAACAAGGGTGATTCAAATGAAAAGTCCAATGAGAAGAGGTAATGGGAAGGCTCATCGGAATCTCAATACTTTATGGAACTGCTATTAGACCCAATAAAATACCACCATCGACTTGATCTACCTTTAACACTGGTTTTTTTGAAAGAAGATCACATATCTAAGCCCAATGAAACTTGTAAATAAACAAAGAGAATAAAATTTATCTATTTTCTCGTTTTAAATAGGCAAGTTTTAAACCAATTTTTCCAAAGGCAAAATGATCTCCTTTCACCATTTTATCTCTTTGACTCTTTGTTGCTACTCTATATTCATAAAGGTGTAAATGAACCGAGTCAAATCGAGTCGAATCAAGCTTTAAAGGTTCAAGTTTAATCCGTTAAAATTTTTTCGAGTTTGAATCAAAATCAAGCTTGACTTATTTTAAGTTCGAGCTGAATAGTAACAAGTTCAAGTTTGATTCATTTAACAAACGAGTTAAGATGAGTCGAGTTTCATCGAACTTTTGTGAAGCTTTTACCGAGTTTTTATAAAGCTTTTATCGAAATTTATAAAAAATTTATCGAGTTAAATATCAAATAGTTCTAAAAATTTATATTTTATAATTTTAAATATTTTTAATTTAAAAGTAATAAATTTCTCTAAAAAAATCATTTTTTTTACAACCTAATTATTTTTAATGAAATGTTTTAAAAAAATTATCAGAAACTTGAGGATAATTTTTTGATGGGAGAATTACTATTTAGTGTTATAGTCTAGTGAAACTAATTATGTTTTTAAAAATATATTAAATACTCTTTATCTTTTCAAAATAATTAAGGATTTAATTCCTGTCTTTTTAAACTATTTACTGTTTAATTTTTTTGTTCATTTAAATAATTAGTAAAATACAGTAGTGTTTAATTCTTATTTATTATTTCTTTATGAAAATTAGGGAAAGAAAAAAAGTACAGTTTGTTGGGTGAGATAGAGCGTGGAAGTAACGCGACCTAGAGGTTTCTTTAATGGAATGAGAAGCGGGAGTGAGGTGGGGTCCAAGAAGTCCCAGGTGAACTGAACGTATGTGTTGCAGTGTAAATTGAGCCCTGTGCTTCCACTTTCCAAATTGCCTTGTGCATGGAAGGAGCCCACACCTCCCTCTCTCTCTCTCTCTCTCCTCTGCTCATCACTTCGATCGGATTCTCTTCTCTAGCGTATCTCTTTCCTCACTCACTCACTCCTCTCTCTTTCTCTCTATTTAGAGCCCCCCCTCTCTCTCTCTATAATCTACTAGCAAAATGAGGGAATGATTCTCTGCCCATATGAGTGTTTCCCTGAATTCTACGCCTTCTCTCTGTGCTTATTCACCAGTTATTCTTCACTAGCAAATTTTCAGGTGACCGGAAGACCCTCTTTCTCGTCTTTACTTCACTTGGTTTCTATTGGATTGAGTGTTCTTATGATTTTTAGTCCTCTTATGGATGATTGATGAGTTTTGGTTTTGATAGTTGGTGAACTTCTTTATCTATTTAGTTAATGAGTTTGAGAGTTTTTCTTTTAATGTTGGTTTTTTGGCTTTTTGCTTAGATGGTTTATTACTGTCTCTTCCTGAGTCTTATCTCCTCTTACTGTTTGCTTTTGTTCATTTTCCAGAGGTTTTGATTAGTTCTACTGAGTTCTGGGCCTTCAATTTCTATCTGTTTCGATGCAATTTTTGTTCAGTCTACTGGGTTTTCTTTTGTCTTGAGGTACTACGCTTCATTTCTTTTCTCTCTTGATGGTTTCTTCATTTTATTTCAAATTTTAGTTTAATCTCATTTTATTAAAATGGAGGGCTATAGAATATGCAAATGAGCTCTCTCTCTCTCTCTCTCTCTCTCTCTCTCTCTGTCTCCTTTTAAGTGGATAAAGTGTTGGGTTAGGCGGTTGGGGACCGTGGGCGTGTAGGTTATGACAGAAACTGATCATCAGGAGATTTTGTGTTTTAATGGCTATTTTGCTATACAGTTCCAGTGGTTTCTTATTGATTAACGCTAAGGCACATGAATACTCTTAGAAATTTCCCTCTTTTCTTTTATGTTACTTCTTTTTATGCTTATGTTTTGAATTTAGCAACAATGAGTTATTTGTTTCCTTGGCCTTTTGGTTAAAAATTCAAGTCTACAGATGTCTATTTGTTATATGATTCCTCTTGTACATGAAGTAGTCTAGTTCTAGGGATCTTGAAACAATTAAAAAAAAGCAAGCTATTTGAATGCATTGCTTAAAATTCATCTCTCGTAATCATGGCAAGCTGGGTTTGTTGTCTTACTTCATCAGTTTGAACATTGAACTAATTAGTTATTGTGACATTGCCACTTTTTCATATCTGTGATTTTGGTTGGTTATTGTACCTCCTAAATTAAGTTTACTGGAGGGAACAATTGTAACTTGGTAGAAGTTTTATGTGTCTATTTATGGTTTATTATTATTATTGTTGTTGTTTTAATTTATTGTTTTTGTCGAAAATTGGTTAAATTTCAGGAGAACTCCATGCCATAATTGTTCAATCAACTGGGATATCAAAGCATCTGGCTTATGTAAAATGGGGGTCACAAATTCTAAAATAGAAGAAGATAAGGCTTTGCAGCTTTGTCGTGAGAGAAAGAAATTTGTAAGGCAGGCACTTGATGGCAGGTGCTCACTAGCAGCAGCTCATGTTGCATATGTCCAGTCACTGAAAAATATAGGAACTGCTCTAAGAAAATTCATTGAATCTGATGCACCAATTGAATCTTCATTGTACACTTCCACTAATCCAATGCCAGAGCCTCTTGCTTTAAATGAGAAGTCCCCTTCAAATTTCTCATTCTCTTCACCATCTTTAGCACACCCTGTGGATTCAAACCTTTCTCCAACACCATCTCCCCCCAGCTCCAGTCGTTTTCAGGCAAACCACATGAAATTTAGAGGTTTTTCTTCCAAAAAAGTTGAAGAGAAGCCTCCTGTAGCTGTTACAGCGACTGTAACCTCATCTGGTAGCCCACAAAACACCACTCCTCAATCCACAGACAAACCTGAAACATCACCATTTGAAGCTTCTTCAGTCCCACCAGGAACTCCACCATGGGATTATTTTGGACTTTTTAATCCAATTGACCATGAGTTTTCTTTTCAAGAAGTAAAAGAAATGAAGCCTGGGTTGGAGAATATTGATGATTTAAGACGGCTTAGGGAAGAGGAGGGCATACCTGAATTGGAAGATGAAGAAGAGAAACATTCGCTTCATGCAAGTGAAAAGTCTAAAGATTCAGAAGGTGAATTTGATGACCCTCCTGCTGATACATTAGTTCGAAGTTTTGAAAATGTTAATAGGGTACAAGAACATGTTTCACCTAGTGCATCACCTGCCATGCCTTCTGCTGGAAGTGTAGCTTCTGAGACTGAGTTATTAAATGGGGAGAAAAGTAACTCTCCTCATTTATCTCCATTAAGAACACCAACACCAGCTGTGGCTGTTTCATCTGAAACAAAGAAAGCAGCTGTAAAAGAAGATCGAACTGAAAATAAGATTTCCCCCAAGGACTTCTTTTCGAGCATAAAAGACATTGAATATCTGTTCATAAAAGCATCTGAGGCTGGGAAAGAAGTTCCAAGGATGCTTGAAGCAAATAAGTTGCATTTTCGTCCAATAGTACCAGCAAATGAAAGTACGATCAATATCCCTCTCTCCGTGTGTTAAATTACTGGTTGAGTTTTTAGTTTTTTTTTTTTTTTAAATGATTCTATATCATTTTTAGTTTCTGCCATCAGTATAAGATTGACTTCGTTTGATACTTGGAACAATATTTGATGCTTTTTTTGATGAACCATAATATTATACAACAGACTGATTTGGCTTTTGTTGCATATGATCAAAAAAGAAAATTCTTTAGTCGCTTGCCATTGGAAAATTATCTAATCAGGTTCTATATGACTGAGTTGCAGCATTTATTCACTATATATCTTCTCTGGCAGATGGCTCATTGTTATCAACATTCCTCAAGGATTGTTTCTCTTGTGGGGAAGACCCTAGTCAAGTTCAAGAAGGTAAGCCTCCTCATTTCTGTGCTATACTTTTTCTATTTCTCTTACATTGTTAATGTTAATGTTATTGTTACATAGTTATTGTTATTGTTATTGTTATTTACAGCCATACATCATAGCAAGGTTACACTCGTGTGCATTGGTTCAAAATGTTTATCGTAAAGATGCAATCAATATGAACTTTTGACTGTTTGGATTACTCGTTGATGTATCTCTAACTGATCTTTCTTTATGGTTTTAATGCCCAAAAGTAAATGCCATCTAACTGTCCATATTTTATTGGACTGAGGTATTGAAATAACATTTTAACAATATAGATTGTTTGGAATAAATGTAAATCATGTATTTCCTTCGGCACTGTAATTTCAACGAGCAACTGGCTTGCTACAGTATGTGAATTTGGTGGCTAATAGATCTAAATGGCCACAAAGGATCCATATATCTGAATGCAACTGGATTTTGATTAACAGCTGGGTTGTTATTGTCAATCTTAGCATTGTGCTATTTGATCCTCTCATGAGCAACTGAGCATTCTCTTGCATATTTATTTTTTCTGATGAAAGTACAAATATTGGTGTCCTTATTGGTTTCTTCTAATATTTATGTATAATTTAACTATTTTATTTTTCTTTCAAAGTTATAGTGGGATACATTGTCTGTAATTGCATTATGGAGTTCGATGGAGATCAATAGCTTAAGATAACTTGTTCTGATGTTCTTTTTTTTTTTTGGTGGGGGGATTATATTTCAGTCCTTGATGGACGCCCATAATTATTAATTAGGACAAGATTTTTGTAAAGTTACAAACCCCTCTTTCGTGTTGGTTAAATAATAATCATGAGGTTCGAGTTAATAATGTTTTGTATGCCAGAAATCTATGATATTCTTAAATAACCTTATCACGTGCAATGCTTATTCATAGGTTAGTTAAATAAAAAAATTAGAGTGGTTTTTCAATTCTAATTTTAATTTTTTTTTCACATTTTTATTATGAAAAAGTTATCTCAAATTATATATGTGTGTGTGTGTATTTCTGTACTTCAATTTTGTCAACTAAGAGCATTTTAATCATTGTCACTAATTATAGTTTTGATAAGGATAAGATTATAATTTATAGAAAAGATTTTCCTAATGCCTGTTGTGTAATGATAGGAAACCCTTGAGGACTGGAACACAATTTGTTCTTTGGCCAATAATACATGCGTATTATCATGCTCCCGCCCAAAACATTAATATTGAGAGCCTTTATGAACATCTATTCCTCTGCGTGTCTATCTCAATGGACCTTTCTAAATGTATCTTGACACATCTCAGTATACACATGGTTGAACTCCAAACATAACTATTTACATGGGAAATAGCACCAGTTGAACACAAATGTTAGTATCTATAGCCAAGATATATCTGTGAATAATGCCATCCACTTTATTGTTTGAAGTTTTCCACTCGTCTTTCTTCATATGCTGAACTTTTTTGTACTTCTCTTCATCTTATTTAGTAAAATATTCCCATTTCATTCTTTTTTTCTTGCCCCATAAAAGCATTCCAATGTTTAGCTCATTTCAACAATAAAAGTGCATGATGTATAATTTTAGTAGTAACACCTTGCTGTTTTTCTAAACAATAATGTTTGGGTGGATTTATAGTCACTGCAAAATACACTTATTAGAGGAGTTGCTCAACAAAGGTGGTTTGTGTGGTTTACTCTTGTGCTTTCTACTGATGTTTATTCCTTAATTCCTTTATTGAGGAAGTCCAGTTGAGTCAAGCCACAGTTGTGCAGACTGTTATTGAACCTAGACTGGAGGTTGACCAGGTGAAGGAACCAAGTGGATAGGTTGGTGAATCAACCAGTGGGTTGGTCAATGGTTCAATTGTTGGGTTAAAAATAATTAAACGTATATAAATTAATTAAATGGAACACCTTTTAATGCAAATAAATAAGTAAATAAATTAAATTTTAACTATTTAATATCAAACTATTAATATTGATTATGTTATGTTTGTATTTATTTTAATATTTTTAAATTTTACATAAAAACAATTGATTTTGGATATAATATTAAATGTTTTAATGCAAATAAGTAAATAAATTAAATTTTAACTATTTAATATCAAACTATTAATATTGATTATGTTGTGTTTGTATTTATTTAATATTTTTTAAATTTTACATAAAAATAATTGATTTTGGATATAATATTAAATGTTTTATTGCAAATAAATAAATAAATTAAATTTTAACTATTTAATATCAAACTATTAGTATTGATTATGTTATGTTTGTATTTTATTTTAATAGTTTTTTTAAATTTTATATAAAAATAATTGATTTTGGATATACTTTTAAATGTTTTATTCAATATTTATGGGTAATAAAAAATATAAATATCTACCTATGTTTTTAATATTTATGAAATATTAATATAAAAATTAAATTATCTCAGTCCATATTATATATATTTATGGAATAAAGAGTTAAATAATTACTAAGGTCAATTGATTGTGATTTTAAAGTTTTCTAAAGATGCTTTGGGTTCAGTTCCATCAGTTTGAAAGATTTTGATTTTTTTCACTATTTGACCCAACTGGGCGAACTGGTTCATGACAGTTCACTGGTTTAATCTCTGGGTCATGTGGTTCACACCTGATTAACTTCCTATTTGGTTCAATTACAAGCCTGAACAAGTTTGAGGTTTGGTTCTCCTGTCCGACTGGCCAGTTTGGTCCAGGTTCATTAATATGGTGCAGACTATATTCATTGCATGGGAGGGGCTGGAATTCAGAGTGTTGGAAGCGATTGCTTTCCCACTTTTAGGGGTATGTTTGTATTTGCTATTGCACATAAATGTAAAATGTGAGTGACAGGAATTTGTTTTAAAGATGAAAAGCTCTTTACAAAATTTGCAAATATGAACTTTTTTTCAAATCAGCTTTTGACATATGAAAATGAAATTGTATAAATATATAGTCTATTACCAAAGGGAAATCCTTCTAGTATTATGTCTAAGAGTTGCTATGAGCAACAATAATGCCAAACACACTTTAAGAAGAGCTTTGTGCAAATTGATTGATTAAATTGTTCTGTGAAATTTTCTATTTATAGAGTTAGACGTAGGGATCTTACATTATAAGTGTTATACCAGAGGTGAAGTATAACAGCAGTAAAAGCATGCTAGTCATGAACATGTGAGTTACTCTACTTGCTTTACTGGCATATATTTGTTACCTTCTCTCCACTTACTATGCTTCATTTCTTTGCTATGATAATTCTGCTAATTCTCTTTTAATGTTTTCTCAGAGCCTGCTCAAAATTCTGTGAAATACTTGACTTGGCATAGGACAACATCATCACGATCGTCTTCATCCAGGAATCCTCTTGGATCACATACTAGGGATGACACTGAGGATCTCACTGGTGATATATTTGAAAATTTTTGCATGATCTCAGGTAGTCATGCTTCAACGTTGGATAGGCTATATGCTTGGGAGAGGAAACTTTATGATGAAGTAAAGGTATGTTGGTTTCTTGATGATTACAGGATTGCTTTAAAATTTGTTTTTCAAATGAAGGCAAGTCAATTACTTGTTTGCTTACATCATTTGATAAGTGGATAAATCTTGTGGTTGACCTTTTAGTTGTTTAGTAGTTGCATGTTTTTTTTTTATTTCAACAGGAAGGCTTTCCCTTAAACTGAGTAGAATTGAGGAGAAAAAAACCATATACTTTACCAAATAGGGTTGGGTTTAAAGCTTATATTTTCAAATAAAGAGATGTGGATGCCATTTGTTCAAGCTGTTCAAGAAAACTCTTTGCAACATATCAAAATGTCAAAGAATTATAATGATTAAATTTCCTTTATATGCTTTACTGTCGTTTTTAATAGTATATGTAACAGGAGGATTCAGGGTCTATTCACCTTAATTGAAATCCCTAATATCAACTAATAAAATGGTATGCCTGTGCTGGAGAAAGCGATTCAAGTGGATTTTGTCTTGGTTAATAGTAGCAGGTGTTGATTAGTTTTGCATGGTAAGTGTAGCAGGGTGTAATGAAGATCATCAGCATATGCTGTTGATTGAGATGGTATCACCTGATTTGGGAAAGACTACATAATTTGGGGTGAAGATGGATGTTAGGGTCATCTGGACAGTCTATCCTCGGATGCAAATAGCTAACATCCAGCTGATAAAAAAGAAAGAGTAAACTTGGGCTTGAATAATGTTGCATTTTTTATTAACTCAACAACTATAATTGCTCTTCATCATATTGCTTATAAATGTAAATAATATTTTTGACAATTAAGAGCTTATTATATAATTTACAATTTGTTTAATTGATGATATAAACAGATTGTACATAGTACATGAAGAAGAATAGAACATAGCATTTATATAATTTGTTTATAATAGATTAATTGTTTAGAGAATCCATATAGCCGACCCCAACTGATTTGGGACTAAGGTTTGTTGTTGTTGTTTATAATAGACTAATTGCTATTTAGTCCCTATGGTATGATGAAGCTAACTAAGTGGCCCCTTAGTTTTCAAGAACACATTAAAAAGTCTTTGTAGTTTCAAAAATTCAACAAACTAGCCCCTCCTGTCAATAACACCGTTTGTGAAGTGAAAAATAATGCGAGTAACATTTTTATTAAAAAATGACCCTTTCAAGATTACCGCAAATCTTAGGCATGAAGCTTAGTTCTACTCTGGATTATCTTGATCGGAATATGATCCCAGAAGAGATGCTATCTCTCAGTTTCTCTGTTCCTCATCTTCCTCTGCCGTCGACCAAATGGTTCACGAGCTCTGTCGCCTTGTCACTCTAAATTGTGCATCTCTCGTGGATTGCTGGAGCTCCAGTCTGCACTTGAAGGCGGAAACTCGAATTTTGTTGGTTTGTTTGTCAAAGGACTAGGGTGTCTCATTCGGATTGGGTTTTAGAGGAACCATGGGTTGTGGAGGGTTGGTTCCCTTGAGAATCACCTGTTTGTTAAGGTTTAGTTAATATGGAATTGGCTTTAAGTTTGAATGAGCATTACATTTCGATGAGCGCTGATGTGATGAGGGGTTTTGGGTTGCAGATTTTATCTTGCAGAACTGAGGTTCAATCTGAATTGGTACATCAGGTTTTACTGTTTGTGGCACATAATAGCTAGCTGGGAATGGTGGAAGTTTGTGAATTCTTGAGACTTTCTGAAATTTTCAATTCTATGCATACCCTTCTCAGGTTCTTCATCAACTCTGTTTGCAAGACATTTAGTGTTGTCAATGACTTCATTTTGTGTTCTTTCCCTAATGAAGCAATTCCAATTTTTAAGCTGCTGAGGGGTTGCCTCAAGTATTTACCACACAAGAACTCAAATGTTAGTATACCTTTTCAGACCCTCTTCTTTGCTATCCTTGTCATGCTGTCCTCTTCGTACGTTCACTTAGGGTTCTTCTAAGTGGTCTTTTATACAATCAATGGCAGGGTAATCTTGGAATAAATTTTTCTCTTACATCATTTTTCACTTCACAAATGATGTTATTGACAGGAGAGACTAGTTTGTTGAATTTTTGAAATTATAAGGACTTTTTAATATGTTTTTGAAAATTGAGAGACCAACTTGTTAGTTTCATCATACTACAAGGACTAAATTGTAATTCTCCCTAGATTTATAACTTGCATTTTGTATTCAGTGAGCATCTGCTGATCATAGCATATCTAGAAGCATATCATATTTAGTAATGTGCGTGGCTTTGACGTCTAACCAACATAACCCGTTACAAATTTTGAAGTAAAAGAAAAAATCATCATGACTTTCAAGATGTCCTGAAAGTTGAATTCTATGTAATGTGTCGTGCATGTATTCCCTTCAGTTGCTAATATAATTACATATCTTCTCTTTCAGGCTAGTTGGATGGTCAGAAGGGAGTATGATGTCAAACGCACAATCCTTAGGCAACTGGAATCTAAAGGAGAAAACAACCATAAAATTGATAAAACTCGTGCTGTTGTTAAGGATCTATACTCGAGAATCAGAGTTGCAATTCACAGAATTGATTCCATATCAAAGAGGATTGAGGAATTGCGGGACAAAGAGCTTCAGCCACAACTTGAGGAATTAATTGATGGGTATGTGCTTCCTTGTTATGTTTCTTTAATTCAAGTAGCAAGTAGCAGCTATGATTTGCTCGTGAAAATTTTCGGCACAAATTCCAGATGTTCATGCAAGTCAACTTTGTTAAGAGAATCTTTATATTATATTCAACTTCATATGTTGATGAAATCAACAATATGTTATACCGCTATAGATATCATTATTGTTTTTGGATGTGTGGCCTAAGTATGAAAATAATATGTAATTATGCAGTGTAATTGGTTCAACTATCTACCATTTTATCACCCTGAAAATAACCATGTAGTGAATGAGAACAAAAAATAGGTATGAGAACATAGAATTGGATTATGCCAAAAGTATCCAAATGTCACTAACTGGAGTGTGATTCATTTGAAGATGCTGTTAAACTGAATTGATCTTCCGATTTAGGATAAAAATTAAGGTTTGTTTATGTTGGGTTTCTTTCATATATAAAGTTGCATAGTTATCTTATTGTGGTTTTGTTGGTAGTTTGGTTCACCGAGGATTGGCTACTGGTTGAAGCATTCTTTAGAGGATCTTGGGAATTATTTTGGTTGGAAGGGTTTGGGCTGTAAAAGGGTATGTAAGAATGGAATACTAGTTTACTGAGAACTGGATTGAAACTTATTTTTGGATTGAATGAATAGGATTTGTTGTAGTTTGCTGATTTGTTGTAGTTTGGTGATTTCTTGGTATGGTTCAGGTATTGGTATTCTAATATCTTCAAATCTGATTTGGTATTCCTCAAAAGTCCCTTCTTGCTTAAGTCTGATCAATTCTTCCATTACATCTTCTATTCCATCCTCCCTAAATCTCACACATAATTCTTTTTCAAATTTGGACCGTGAATGAGGCCCTCCACTTTTAATTCAATTATGAAACCAAGCATCTGCCCTATCTACCAAAAATAAGCTAGCTACCCCCACTGCTTGTTCTTCAGTAATTCTATTGATCTCAAAGTACTTGATACATTTCCTTATCCATGATCTTGGCTTAGTTTTACCATCATAAGTCGCTAATTTGATCTTTGGAAGAAACCGAGGTATACCTGATAATTCAGGAATTGCTCCCTCAGTATTTGCAGTTTTAACTAGTTCATTTGATCCTCTTCCGGGGCTAGGAAATATCCCTCTACCCCTAAACACCTCCGCTGTCTGTCTGATTTCCTCTTGGTCTTGGGCCAAATCGCCCTTGATCCGATCCTCCAAGTCCCAAGATTGTTCGCAGTTCCCCCATTACTGCAACTTGAGTATCAATGGATACCCTATGAATTTGTTCTCGCAGGTCTGCACACTTTCTTGCTGTGCTTTTTTTTGCATTGCCCGCAGCTATTTTTCAAGCTCACCCCTTTGCGCGTCTTGATTTGTAGCAGTGGATCTGGTCATCATTCTTTGGTGACAGTCGTTACTCTGATACCAATTTGTTAAGAATATAGTTGTTTTCCAGATTTAGATGAGAAAGAAATAGAGAATTGAGAAGAAGAGATGAGAATTAGAATAGATGAGAAGAGAAAGTTAGACTGAGAAGTTCATTTGATTCTTAAATACTTTTCTTAGTTCAGTACAAGCTGTATATACTGGAATTAGTCTAGTAACTTCCAGTAACTAACTCAACTAACTTTGACTTTTAGTCAAAGTTTCTTCCCCTCCAAAAGTCAGTTATACTTAATTACTTTTCTAGGTCTTTCTTCTTTTGCTATACGGGACAATGCTATATGCACACGATCAAAGAATGCATCAACTTGTGTGATCCACTCTAGGAATTCGTCTATGTTTAGATCCCCATAGAAATAAGGGATATTGATTTTCCTTCAATAATCCACATTGTAAATGGAGTATTAACAAGCAGGGATTGGCCAATCAGTAGGGTCACCACATGCTGCACCATCTCTTAGCCGTCTATTATCAACTGAATTCCTGTTTGTATTGATTTACAAGAACCTCAATTTCTTCATAGCATCTCTTGATACACTCGAATTTGAGATCCATATGTTGTTCTAGGCGTTGCTGCCATCATTGCAATTTTTCATCCCTGTAATTTAGAGCTTTAGCTCTCCAATCACCACCTTGGGAACCATTGCCATCATTGCTGGTTGTCATCTTAGGCTCTGATACCACCTGATGCGGTGTGAGGCTCATGAAAATAACACACACTACATGAGAGTGAAAGCCAAGAAAAGTTCTCTATTAGAAATTTATTTTACTCAAATGATTGCTAAATACTTGTAGATCTAACTTATCTATAAAGTTTTAATTCTCCTAACAAGGATAGGAATAGAACTCTATATTTTAGGAAGACAGCACTCCTTCCAAAATAGGAATAAACTAATCCTAACTAGAGTAGGATTTACAAAATAACTTCCTAAATAAAACTAGTAGTAAAGCTAAATAGGAAGTTTGAATGACATGGAATATAAAAGAGACAAATCCAAAAGAAAAACAAAATAGAAAACTGTAGTTTACAACTGCTGGTCCTGTGTACAGCTGCTGCCACTGCAGTTGCTGTTTGTCTTCTGCAGCCCCTTTATTTGCCTTCCTATGAATTTGACACTAATATGCCCTTAACTTCCCATTTGCTCTTCACTTCAAAACCACCTTCTTTATTTAGTTATCTATGTCAAAATTTGTAAGAAAATGGTGAATTTCAGTTAGTTATGGAGAAATTAAGAGAAAATAGAAAATTGCCTAAGGATAAAATGACGAAGAGTTGAATGAATTTCACCAAAGCTTTTTGCCTCAAAAAAATTGTTCCTTTTCTTGCCCTCAGCTTAATGTAGAGGTAGTAAAAAAAGTCCAGTATTCTTATAAAAAAACAGCCTTTGCACTTACCTTTAAATAACAGTCAGTACTTGCCGATACCTCTATATAACAGCCATAACGGCCATTGTATCTGCAATTTTAAAAATCCTTTAAATAACAGTGGTAGTGGTAATGGTAGGGCTAAATTTCCTTTAAATAACGTCCATTACGTTATATTATTTTAACCATTTGTGTGATTGGATTTCTTGAGCCATGTGTTTTTAGCCAAGTTTATAGTGCTGATTGAATTTTTGTGTGTAATCAATTGCATGGTTTCCAGGCTGGCTTACTTCTATTATATGGTGAGATCTTAACCTACTATTATAATTGTTCTTTAGAATGAGTAAGAAGATAAGGAGCACAAAAAAATTGAACATTCTGGTGAACTATGACTTTTAACTTCTTATCCTCTTGACAATGTCAGGCTAAGCCGGATGTGGGAGGTGATGTTTGAATGCCACAAGCTTCAGTTCCACATTATATCGATCGCAAACGGCAATGGAAGTTCCAAAATCTCTATACAGTCAGAGTCACATCGGCAGATTACCATCCTTCTAGAAAATGAACTTGATTGCCTGTCGTCATGTTTTACGAAGTGGATTGGTGCTCAGAGTTCCTATCTTCAGGCTATAAATGAGTGGCTGTTCAAATGTGTCTTTCTTCCAGAAAAACCTACTAAGAAGAAAAGGAAACAACCATCCCCTTCATTAACTTTGAGAAAAAGTGGCCCTCCCATATATGTAACCTGCGGTGTCTGGTTGGAGGAGCTTAAGAACTTGCCTGCAAAGGCGGTTGTGGATGCTATAAAGGTTTTGGCAGGCGAAACTGCTAACCTTTTACCCCACCAAGAAAAGAACCAAGGGAAGGGTGCAAACCTAGGATTTTCCAAGGCTGATAATGGTAGTGAATCAGGAATTAATTTGTTGAGAGATGAAGCTGCAGAAGACTGCATTTCGGGTTTTGAGCATTTCCGATCGAGCTTGGAGGGATTTCTTGGTCAGCTGAATAACTTTGCAGAATGTTCTGTGAAAATGTATGCAGATCTCAAGAAGTCCATCCAGGATGCTAAGAATCCCCCATCACAACCTCCATTCCAACCTCAGGTTATTTAATTGAAAAAGAGACTTTGGATGCATAAATGTTCAGAATTTCGTTGGTTCAGCAGTACTAAAAAATCTTATAAATGAAGATCCTTGCAGACGAGAGTAAAGCAATAAAGGAGTACCTGGAAACCATTTGTGGTACAAAAATGAAATAAAGAAGCTGATAATAATTTGAAGGAAATAATGATTTTGTCTATGTATTTTTAAGATTAAATTTATTTAGTTCCTAAATTTTGTTTGTATCACATATTTAAATCCTTTTTGTGTATATTGCAGTTAGTATTTTTAAAAAATAATTTGCTATTTAATCTTTAGATATTGTAATTATTTATAATTTCATCATTGCAATATTTAATGATTACATAGCACTAAGAGCAAAATGGATAGGATTTGAATGTGTAATAGAAGAAAAGTGAGGGATTAAATAGTTTTTAAGTTTTTAGAGTAACAAAAATTAAATAATGATTAGCTATAAATCTTAGCAATTAAATAGTAAATTTATTTTCAATTTTTAATGGTGAGATTATAATTTTCATCCCACTTTCAGTACAGAGTTTTTGTTTTGCTATTTAATGGAGTTGAATTTCATCTATTTTCTATACCTTTCAACAATACTTTTTATTCTGGAATTCTTCCTGTTTTTTAAAATAACATGACAGCTTTTGATATTTAGGATTCTATCGGTAGCACTATAAGAACAAAATGCTATTTATTATCCCTATTTGATGATGAGGTATGTTGACATCACTTCTAATTAATGGATTATGATTCAGTTGAAACACATAACCCATAATAAAGATAGACCTCTTAGCTTTTTTTTGAAGTGAGAAGTGACCTAAAATGTCACCAAATAGCCTTAACTTTACCCAATTCTTTATATATAAATGTAAGTACGTACGTATGGATGTATGTATAAGAAGCATTACATTTTGATAAATTCTCTAACTACATTATGGCATAATCATCAGAAACGTTTCATCATTACGAGTGCTTTATTATTTTTAGTGTGCTGCTTTTTCATGGCATTTTATAATTGTTAATGATGTTCACTGACTTGCTTAAATACAACCAAGTTGGATGAGATGATGGTGAATAGGTGTTAATTTGATAATATAAGAAGTTCACGTTCAATGCTTCACAATGACAATATTCCTACCAACCGCTACTCCTTATGATGCAGCCATTGAAATGGACTAAGTTAGGAACACATATTCGAAGTAGTTACTAGCTATAAAATGTATAAAAATAGAATCAGTAATCATTCTATTCTAAGA
>CAOGCB010169928.1:0-11537 GCA_948266635.1 Cnidoscolus chayamansa | reverse complement strand
TGAGCATAGCTTTAACCTTTGTGGGGTTTGTGGATACACCCTGTTCAGAAATTAGGTGGCCTAAATACTCAATTTGGGTTTGACCAAAAGCACACTTGCTATATTTAGCAAAAAGTTGTTGGTTTTTGAAGAACCTGAAAGACAATCTCCAAGTGTTCTAAGTGTTGCTCCCAACTAGGGCTATAGATGAGTATGTCATCAAAGAAAACCAGCACAAATTTCCTTAGAAAAGGTTGGAATATTTGGTTCATAAGAGCCTGGAAAGTTGCTGGGGCGTTAGTGAGTCCAAAAAGCATGACAACAAACTCATAATGCCCATGATAGATTCTAAAAGCAGTCTTGTGGACATCAGGACAATTCATCCTAATTTGTTGGTACCCCGCCCTTAAATCTATCTTAGAAAAGACCCTTGCTCCACTGAATTCATCTAATAAATCATCAATGATTGGTATAGAGAATCTGTATTTTACTATGATATTGTTTAACCTCCTATAATTGATGCAAAACCTCCATCCCCTGCTTTTTTCTTGACTAGAAGGACAGGTGAAGCATAAGGGCTACTGCTTGGTTGAATGACTCCACTTTCTAACTTCTCAGTCACCATCTTTTCAATTTCTGCCTTTTGGTAGTGAGGGTACTTATAGGGCCTGATATTGACTTGTTGTGTGTTAGGAATTAAAGGAATGGAATGATTATGGGTTCGGTTAGGGCGTACGGAATTTGGTTCCTCAAAAACCTGATTATACTTCTCAAGAGTTTCTATAACTCTGAATAAAACTACCCTTGCTCCTCAATTCCTACCCTCATCTCTCCTTGTTTCTCCTCACTTTTGAGAGAATAAGTTTGTACTGTAAGTAAGGGTGTCTCTAAATGGTTCTTCGTAATGCTGTTAAGTTTCTCATCACTTAAACAACCCACCTCCCCTTGTTTACTGTGTCTTTCACTCACTCCTTTCAAAGTAACAATCCTCCCCAGTGATTGGAAACTCACTTGTGAATAGTGGAAATCAAACAATATGAGATTGTGCTCTCATCCAATCGACCCCTAAGATAATAGCAAAGCTTCCTATAGGTAGTACCCTCAAATCCATACAAAATTTATATTCTCCAACCTTCCATTTAAACTCAGGACTAACATGTGAGCTCATTATTTTCCTCCCATTAGCAACTGTAACAACTTTTTGGGTTGCTGTCACTAAATGAGCCCTTAGTTCTTTGGCTACTTGTTCATCTAAAAAGCTGGTAGTGCTGCCACTGTCTACTAGCACTAGTACTAGTAATTGTCTGTTTTTGTGCTCTCCTGCCAACCTAATGGTATCCACCCCTTGACTCCCTTCTAGTGCATGCAGTGATAAAGTGGCCTCTTCACCCATTTCCTCTAGTTTCTCCTCACCTTGCCATCCACCACCTAACTCCTTTATCTCTTCTCCTCCCCCTATGTCTCATAACCCCCCTGCATCATCCCCAATTCATCCAATTGCACTGCCATGGCAGTATTGGTTTTGCATAGGTGACCAGGAAAATACCTGTCCCCACATTTAAAATAAGGTCTAGGATTTCTGTTTGAGGTATTTTGGTTAACAGAGGACTGAGATGGGCTAGGGCTAGTGTTTTTAGGTGTTATGGAGTTGCTGTTTGGTGGTTTGGATGTATAAGGGCATTGTTGTGGGTTATTTAGAGGTCTAGAATAGTTGGATGGGTTGGAGTAAGTGGTGTTTGGTTTAGAAACTGAGGAGAAATTGGATCTAGAATTCGAAGAATAACTCCTCTTGGTACTGTTGAGGAATTGGTCTTGAAATATGGCCATTTGGAAAGCTTGAGCTAAGGTATTTGGTTTGAGCATTCTAGTGACAGGTTTAATTTCCTCTCTCAATCCCCCATGAATACTGACAAATAGTATACTTCCCCTAGATTTGGCATCACCCTTTCCACCCTCACTCTAACATGTTCAAACTTATCTTGATACATCTCTATGGTTCCCTCTTGCCTCAATTTCATCAGCTCTTCTATCACATCTTCCAATTCTTCTTCCCCAAATCTAGCACACAATTCTTTTTCAAATTCCCCCCAATCATGAGACCCCACACTTCTAACCCAATTATGGCATCAAGCATCAGCTCGATCCACGAAAAACGGACTTGCAATTTCCACCATTTTATCTCTGTGGACCCCATAAACTTCAAAATACTTAATATATTTTCTTATCCAATGTCTAGGCTCAGTTCTACCATCAAATGTAATTAGTTTCAGTTTGGGAATGAATCTAGTCATATATGAATTGACTCCAACTTCTATACTATTTGAGTCTCTACTGGGGATATTATTAGTCCTATGTGGGTTTGGAAGAATCCCTCTCCCACTGAATGCTGCTTGATTACCCATCACTTCATAATCTTCCCCAGTTTCTACTCTGTTTCTATCGGGGAGATTTCCTCCAAAGATCTATCGCAGCTCTTCGAGTAGCAAGCTGCGATTCTTGATTGCACATTGCCTAATTTCTTCCTTCATATCCTCATTATCGTTCTTTGCTTTCTCTTGCAGCTGTCGAATCTGTTCCTCCAACTCCCCTAGTCGCGCTTCTTGACTCGTGGATGTCGATTGAGTCATTGTGCAGCAATCGATCTAATTCAACTAGATGATTGCTGTGTAACCGGCTCTGATACTAATTGTTATGATAACAATTGATAGTTAAAGAAGTTAGTGAATAGAGGACAGTAGAATAGAAGATTTAGAGAAGCGAGAGTAGAGAAAGACTGTTTGGATTAATTCTGAATGAATTCTTCTTGTACAACTCTTATTATTTTTATACTAGGATTCTTCTAATTAACTTGACAGCTCATTCTTCTAGCTCCTTCCTCTAGCTCCTTCCTCTAGCTAAAACCGTTACTTCTTTTATAGCTCATCCTTCACACTAGCTACATGTTTATTTAGCTAAATTCCAGCTCATTTACTAACTAGATTCTTCTTTCTATGCCTAGCATATGTAACAGCATGTACATACATATGTTTTGTTTTAATTAAAACTATCTTTAGTTATAGAGGACATTCAGCAGCTTAAACTAATGTTACAATATTCATACTTGATGATATTAATATTTCTTGGGGCATTAATGCTTTTGAAATTTTTTTTTTAAAAATATTTGTGTAGTAATTTAATTTTTGGTATTCAGAGGGTCCAAGAATATATTTTCTCACTTGATAATTAGTTAAGATGCAATTTAGAAAATCACTATAATTGGTATTGTTATCACTTCTTGAAGTAGTTCCCTTTGAAGGATGCTATATTCAAATGTTAGCTTAACTTGCTATATTCAAACGTTAGCTTAGCTATATATTCAGTGTGAATTTATGCATCTGCTGACTGGAACCAGTAGATACCATGTCAATCAAAATGCACTAAATGGCATTCCTGCATAGCATATCTACAAGTATACGTCATTTAGTATATGTGGTTGGCTTTAATCGGTAACCATCAGTACAAACTATGAACTACCAAAAAGTGCAAACTTCATGATGACACTCAAAATGTCTTGAAAGTTAAAACAGAATTCTATATAATTTATGTATTCCCCTCAATTCTGAATATATTTACTTCTCTTTCAGGCTAGTTGGATGGTCAGAAGGGAGTATGATGTCAAGCGCACAATCCTTAGGCAACTGGAATCAAAGGGAGAAAACAGCAACAAAATTGATAAAACTCGTGCTGTAGTTAAGGATCTACACTCTAGAATTAGAGTTGCAATTCACAGAATTGATTCCATTTCGAAGAGGATTGAGGAATTGCGGGACAAAGAACTTCAGCCACAACTTGAGGAATTAATTGATGGGTAAGTGCTTCCTTGTTATGTTTCTTTAATTCATGTTGCATCCATTTTTCATGCAAGTCAGTAGTTTTAAGAGACTTTTTATGATTGATTCATGTGTTGATGAAATCAACAAATATCATAGCTGCTATATACTGCTATACATGATTTATTTTGGATCTCTGTCATCAGTATGCAAGATATCATCAGGTATGGTGATTGGTTCAACTGTTTACCAGTTAATCAACCAAAAAAAAACCCATTAAGTGGAATATGAAATTGGATTCTCCCAGAAGTCCAAAACTATGTGTAAATCACTAACTAAATTGTGATTCATTTTGAAATAATTTAGGAAAAAGAATTAAAGATTTTTAATGTGATGTGTTTCTTTTATATTCAAAGTTGTGTTATCAAAGCATGGACTAGTTAGTTTGGTGGAGTCGGATTTCATGGGCTATCACTTTGTTTGAAGACTTCTTTACTGAAGACGTGGGCTAACATCCCTTTGTTAATCTCAAGACATGTGTATGCATGCTTTTTCTGGGATATTCTAAAGGGATGTTAATCTAGGCGCCAATGATTTTTTGCCACAAAAACTAGTAAGTTGGATGGATCCTAGGATTTTGTCAAGGAATTTTTGTTCAGGTTGAGCCTCTTTTTTTATTTTAGTCTTGAAGCATGTTGACATACGTGTGTCCCTGGTTCATGGGGGGTGGGGTGGTGGGGTTTGCACCGAACTGAAGAACCATAGGATGCAAAAGTATTTTATTATTTTGGTATGTTCCTGATTCTTGTTCTTCACTGAGAAACAAACCGATTTCTATGATTCTTTTAGATATATTATACACTTTTTTTTATATATATATACATCAAAGTTATTAAAGCGACAGGGTACCCTATTGCCTTAGACGAGGCAAGAGGCGAGGCGAGAGCCTTTTCGAAGTGAGGCGCCATAGCCTAAATTTATATATATATATATTATTATCTTCATGATTAGTTAATATAATTTATAGAACTATATCCTAATTAGTAAACATAATTATAAGAATATGTTCCCAGTTAGTAACTATAGTTATATAATATATATCCTAATCAGTAAATATAATTATAAGAATATGTTCCTAGTTAGTAACTATAATTATATAATATATATCGTTAATTAGTTAGCATAATTATAGGGATACTTCCCTAATTAATTACAATAATGATAATGATATTTTCCTTAAATATTTCTAGTTAGTTACTATAATTATATGATATATATCCTTAATTAGTTAGTATAATTATAGGGATACTTTTCCTAACTAATTACAATAATTATAATGATATTTTCCTTAAATATTCCTAGTTAGTTACTATAATTATATGATATATATCCTTAATTAGTTAGTATAATTATAGGGATATTTTTCCTAATTAATTGCAATAATTATAATGATATTTTTCTTAAATATTCCTAGTTACTTACTATGATTATAATGATATTTTCCTTAAATATTCTTAGTTGCTTAATATAATTATATAATATACATAATTAATTAGTTAGCATAATTATAAGGATATTTTTCCTAATTAATTAGAATAATTATAAAGATATTTTCCTTAAATATTCATAGTTAGTTACTATAATTATATAACATCTATAATTAATTAGTTAGCATAATTATAAGACACTTTCTCTAATTAATTAGAATAATTATAATGATATTTTCCTTAAATAGTACCTAAAATTTTTTCTAACTAGTGCCTAAAATTCAGTTGTTTAACTAGCTACTTTAAAAGGAAAGTTTGACTAGTGTTTAGTGTTCAAAAGGCAAAAAAAAACCAGAATTTACACCTAATTTGAAAGAGGCGGCCTCGCCTCCAGCCTTGAGCCAGGCGAGGCGAGGCGCTCACCTCTTGCAAGTGGCCTCGCCTGGACCAGGCGAGGCGAGGAAGGGTCACCTCGCCTCACCTGGCACCTTTTGGCGCCTTTAATAACACTGATATACATACACATATACATACATAACCTAATATTTTCTTTCACATCTCAATGATTTCTAAATGGTTTGTGATAAATACATTAAACCATCATATAATTCATAATTATAATTGGATGAATATATTATATAATATTCTCTTAATCCTTAAATGTAATGCACTAATAGTTTTAGAGACTCAACAAAGTGTGAATCTTAGAAAAGAATAGACCGACAATACATTAAGGCATTTGAGAGAATATCAAATAGAATTTTATTAGTCAAATCTCTAAAAGCAGAAAGTACATAGGATATTTAGGCTATTTATAGAGTTTTGATCTCCTAAACTAATTAGGAAAACAAATCTACTATTTGGAAATTCTAGACAAATTAAAATACAATAAGAAAATCTAGATTCAACAGGAAAAACTAACTCCTAGGTAAAATAGGAAACTTATTGAACTAATCCTAATTGAAAGTGAAAAATGAAACTGAGGGAATCAATATATTTGCAATTTAGGAAATCTATCTATATTTGTTATTTAGGAAATTCCCTGAAGTAGATTGTATTTCTAGAATTAAGCAGATTGTATCCCTTGATTCTAGGCATAGATAGTTAAAGTTCCTATTCTGTCAAAATATCCCATTAATAATGGGATATGACATAAGGAATTTATTCCTATCATGTCACCTAGGGTTGATGTGTATATTCTACTACAAACACTCAATAATATGCACTCTCTCGTTTATCACAACATGGAATTAGAGCTATAGACCTTTCTGGGATTTCTTTTGGCCTTCATTGCCAATAAAACAACCCTATTTCTTCCTTGAAATCAATTCAACATGTCTGAAATCAGTGAGGCTACTACTACTGTCCAATCTGGAGAGTTCCTTCGACTTCAACAACTAGGAGAGTTGCAGAATATTCAAACCTCATATAGATTAGATGGAAAGAACTATCTCAAGTGGTCTCAACTCATCCGAACAATATTGAAGGGAAAAGGGAAAATCAGTCATATCATGGGCACGAGACCTCAACCAGGAGATCCCAAATTTGAAGCATGGGATGAAGAAGACTCTATAATAATGGCATGGTTGTGGAACTCCATGGTTCTAGAGATTAGTGATATGTGCATGTTCTTAGTCCACTGCTATGGACATTTGGGATGCAGTTCAACAAATTTATTCCAAGGCTAAAGATGCTGCTCAAGTATATGAAGTTAAGGTGAAAACTATGGATACAAAACAAGACAATAAGACAGTCACTGAATATGCAAATTAGCTAAACTTTTTGTGGCAGGAACTAGATCATTACTGAGTGATCAAAGCAAAGTGTTCTGATGATGCATTAGTTCTAAAAGATTTTATTGAACAAGACAAATTTATAACTTCTTGGTTGGACTCAATCCAGAATTTGATCAAGGATACAAATCCTTGGAAAGCTAGAAGTTCCATGCTTTAATGAAGTTGTGGCTCTAATCCGAAGTAAGGAAAGCAGAAGAGGGCTTATGCTTGAGCCCCAAATTGTTGAGGCTTCTGCTATGATTGTTAGCAGCAAAACAGTCTCAAACATGGAGAAAGGAGCAATACTTGAAGGAGGCGGTCAGTCTAAAAATCAAAGTAGTGATGGATTATGGTGCACTTACTGTAAAAAGCCACGTCACACTAAGGAAAAATGTTGGAAGCTCCATGGAAATCCTCCAAGTCGAGAATGGGGAAGAAAGGAAGGACAACTACGAAGTAATGGACAAGCCAACATTGCTGTTGAGCCACAGAGTGAATCAACACCACAACAATCAAGTAGTCTCAATCAAGAAGAGATTGAGAGGCTGAGATCCTTGATCAACAATCTTGGAAGGACAGAAGGACCCATATGTACATGCTCCTTGGCATATTCAAGTAAGTTTCCATATTCCATTAGACTAAATGTCTCATAAGACCCTCAACAACTCCTGGATCATGGATTCAGGAGCAACAAACCACATGACCCATTTATCCAACATTTTCTCAACTTACACTCCATGTCCAAGCAATAGAAAGAAAGATAGCCACAACTAATGGATCCTTAACCATTATAGCTGGTTTTGGGAATGTCAAAATAAGCCCATCAATCATTTTGAAGAATGTTCTTCATGTTCTTAGATTATCCACAAATCTAATCTCTATTCAGGAACTTACTCAAGATTTGTGTTGTAATGTGATTTTTCATGACATTTATTGTGTATTTCAAGACAAGAATTCGGGGAGGATGATTGGACATGCTAAAGAAAGGAATAGTCTCTATTTTCTAGAATCACCAAGTCAGCTTAGTATAATCAAGGGCATACTAGCATCTTCCTCCTTTCTATTAGAGTCTATTTTAGCCAATAAAGAAAAAAATCATACTTTATCACCATCGCCTTGCACATCCATCTTTTAGGGTTATTAAAATGTTGTTTCCATCCTTATATAAGGACTTAGATGTTGAAAAATTTCAGTGAGGTGTGTGAGCTTGCTAAACATAAGAGAGTTTCCTTTTCTAGCACTTATAAAAGAAGTTCTAGTCCTTTTCATCTTATTCACAGTGACATTTGGGGCCCATGTACTATTTCTAGTGTTTCTGGGGCTAGGTGGTTTGTTTCTTTCATAGATGATTGCACTCGTGTTACTTGGATTTTTCTTCTAAAACACAAGGTTGAAGTTAGCACAATTCTCCCTAAATTTTGTTCCATGATTAAAAATCAATTTGGAGTCATTAAAAGAGATTCAGGATAAACAATGCAAGGGATTATTTCAATCACACTCTTGCCTCCTATTTTCAAAAGGAAGGCATCATCCATGAGTTATCTTGTATCCACACTCCACAACAAAATGGGGTAGCTAAGAGAGAAAATGGTCACCTGCTTGAATTGTTTCAGAAAAATATGCCTAAAACCTTTTGGGGTGAAGCTGTCCTACAGCTGCATACTTGATAAACCGTTTACCATCCAGAGTTTTAGATTTTAAGAGTCCTATGGACATGTTGTCAACCTTTTATCTAGACCTCAAAACCACCAACAACCTTGTTCCTCATATCCATATGCACAATAGAGGAAAATTGGATCCAAGGGCTCTAAATTGTGTCTTTGTGGGGTACTCTTCAACTAAAAAAGGCTATAGGTGTATCATCCTCCATCCAAGAAATTGCATGTCTCAATAGATGTCACCTTCAATGAACAAGAATCTTATTTCACTAATCCTTATCTTCAGGGGGAGAATTTAGCTAAGGAAGATAAAGGAAAATTTGTTGCAGGATTTTTGGCTTGAATCACCTCATGTGCTTAAGACTAATTTAGTACCAACACCTCTCTCTTCTTCATCTCCTTGCTCACTTGACAAGCCTATTGAATAAGCACCCACAACTATTCCTGACCTCATATCTAGACCAGAATTTGCTTAGGAAACACCAACTAAACCACCAGCAAATGAATCACAGAGAAATCATGCCCATGGAAATCAAAAGTTTGACACAATGTTTACTAGAAGAAAGAAGACTTCCTGAATCTATGCAAGTCCAAGAATCCAACTCAGATCCTTCAAATAAGGTAACAATTCCTAACTATTCTTTACAACGTGAAACTGAATCTCATGATGACTAGGACCTTCCAATTGCCATAAGGGAATTAGGAAATGTACCAAGCAACCACTATACCCTCTTGTTCATTTTCTGTCATTGATGAACTTCTCACCAGCACACAAAACCTTTATTTTAAACCTAAACACTATCACCATCCCTACTACCCTGTTTGAGGCTTTATCTAATGAAGAATGGAAACAAGCTACGAATGTGGAAATGGAGGCATTGGAAAAAAAAAAACTTCGGAGTTAGTAAAACTGCCATAAGGAAAGAAACCAGTGGGTGTATACAGTGAAATATAGAGCAAATGGGTCAATTGAAAGATACAAGCACGGTTGGTAGCCAACGGGTACACACAAACCTATGGATTGACTATTTGGAGACATTTGCTTCTGTTGCAAAAATGAATACAGTTAGAGCATTGTTATCTCTAGCAGCTAATTATGTGTGGGAATTACAACAATATGATGTCAAGAATTTCCTACATGGGGAGCTAGAAGAGAAGATTTACATGGAGGTCCCACCGGGATATGGAAAAAATCTGGATGTTCATATTGTTTGTAAGTTAAAGAAGGCATTGTATGGTCTCAAGCAATCACCACGAGCATGGTTTGGAAGATTTGCAGAGGTTATGTTGGGTATAGGATACAAACAGAGCCAAGGAGATCACACATTGTTTGTTAAACACTCTTCTTTAGGGGGAGTTACAACTCTTTTAGTGTATGTTGATGACATAATAGTAACAAGAGATGATGCTGAAGAAAGACAATTCCTAAGTCAATGTCTAGCTAAGGAATTTGAAATCAAAGCATTAGGAAGATTGAAGTACTTTCTTAGAATTGAAGTTGCTCACTGTAGACAAGGAATATTTATTTCTCAACAAAAGTATGTCATAGATCTTCTCAAGGAAACCGCTAGGACAACATGTAAGCTAGCTAGTACTCTTATGGATCCTAATTTTAAACTTGGAGAAGCAGAAGAAGATGTGGCAGTAGATAGAAACATGTATCAATGATTGGTAGGTAGGCTCATCTATTTGTCATACACACAACTGGACATAGCATATGGCGTGAGTGTAATCACCCAGTTCATGCATAGTCCAAGGGAAATTCACTTACAAAAGGCTCATAGAGTGCTACAATATCTCAAGGGAACACCAGGAGAAGGGGTATTGTTCAAAAGAAATGGAGGGTTGACAGTAGAAGTATATAATGCTGATTATGTTGGGTCAATCGTTGGCAGGAGATCAATTTCAAGGTATTGTATATTTCTTGGAGGAAATCTTGTGACATAGAGAAGTAAAAAACAAAATGTGGTTGCTCGATTGAGTGCAGAAGCTGAATTTCGGGCAATGGCACAAGGCATATGTGAACTACTATGGCTAAAGATAATTCTTGAAGATCTAAAGATTAAGTGGGATGGACCTACGAGACTCTATTGTGATAACAAATCTGCAATTAATATAGCTCACAATCCAGTGCAACATGACTGGACAAAGCACATTGAGATAGACACTTCATCAAAGAAAAACTGGAAAGTGGGTTGATTTGTACACCATATGTCTCTACACATGGTCAACTGGCTGATATCCTCACCAAAGGATTGAGCAACTCTATGTTTCAGGATATTGTATCCAAGCTGGGAATGGAAAATACCTATTCAGCAGCTTGAGGGGGAGTGTTGGAATTAATATATTTGCTATTTAGGAAATCTTTCTATATTATTTGGGAAATTCCCTATTAAGCAGATTGTATCCCTAGAATTAAGCAGATTGTATTCCTTGATTCTAGGCATAGATAGTTAAAGTTCCTATTCCGTCAAAATATCCCCTTAATCATGGGATATGACATAAGGAATTTATTCCTATCATGTCACCTAAGGTTGTTGTATATATTCTACTACAAACACTCAATAATATGAACTCTCACATTTATCACAACAGAAACAAGCTAATTTTGACAACTAAAACTCTATCCAAACAAGTAGGAAGTCTCCCAAAACAAGTAGGATCATATTATGACCATTTGGATATATTTACTGACCAAAAAGAAATGAAGAAAAATTAGCTCCAATATATATTCACCTCGCTCTGCTTTCTTTTCTATATATACAACCTATTCTGTTCTGGTTTGTTATTTTTCCTGCCACCTGGACAATTTGTTTCCTATATTCCTGT
>CAOGCB010169610.1:0-14500 GCA_948266635.1 Cnidoscolus chayamansa | reverse complement strand
AACACCTGAAAGTTTTACTTTCGTGGGATTAAATAAAAAAAAAGGATCAAACTTCAAGGCAGTCCTTCACACCCTGCTCCAATTTGTTTAGTGAAGATAGAGTATTCATGAGTGCATCAGCTACCTTCTTTCTGCAAAACAGGGAAGAAGAAGAAAGGGACAATGGAAGAGAAGAGGCATATTAGGAGATTCTTGGGAAAATGTGGAATGGAGCGGATTCATGTATACTGTTGTGAAATTATATACTCCAATAACAAAATAATCAGAACAGAAAGGCTAAGTGGATCAGCATTTGCCTACTCCACTAATAAGAGGAAATTATCACAATCACAAATCACCCAATCGTGCACAAACCCTTTAACTCAATATATCCCATGGTGTTCACGCTCACAAATTTGTGCTCTCCAACCACTCTCTCAAACAATATACTAGCACAACTTAACTTCCCTTACTCTTCACTTCCCCTCTCACTTGCTCAAGCCAGCCTTGAACACTTCCTGATCTTTGAGTCATGTAATTGAGAAATGGCTTGTTATATAGCCATAAAATGCTTGGTCTCCAAGCCTGAGTTGTCCCCATTAATGCATGCATCTAGCCAATTTTCAAGAAGTAGCCAAATTCATCAATCACAAGCTTCAAGAAGCTTCTAGAATTCACATTTTCACTAAATGATAGTATTCTATTATTTCTTTTAAGTATGGATTGGCATTAACATATAAAACTTAAAAAGATAAGTTTCATGTAACTTTATCTAGTCTCTAGATAAAGTGTATCAATAGAATTCATGTACTCCTAACTCACTTTGTGCTCCAAATTACAGGAAATTTATTTTCCAAAACTGCAATACTCTTCATAAAAACTTGACAGCAAAGCCTGTTTTAGACTATCTCCTTTTTGCTTTGGAAATTAGACATTGACAATAACCAGGAAAACTAAAGGAAACACATCCAAAGACTTGTTATTTTTTGGAAAATTTAAAAAGTAGTGAGAAGCATTCTTTAAAAGAACTCTTACTTCTATTGTTGCTAAGAAATTCACGTTGATGAAGATAACTTCTCTAAGAAGACAACATAGCCTATCACAATAATTTGGCTTGGAAGCTGGAGTAAGATGGAGATTGAATAGAATTGCATATGGTTCTTGCATGACATGAATTGAAAGAAATACCTATTAGAAATAACTTGAATGTCGGTTTCATTTGCCAGACCATTGAGAGAAGTGAAAGATCTACAGTGCAAGAATATAAGAAATGTTTTCAAATAATATTGGTAACCATCATAAAATCATAAAATAATAAGTAGGATCATGATTTCTCTAGGCTCACTTTGTGTCACACATAGGCTCAAGAAAATCAACCTAAAAAAAGGACCCGTGACTGAAAATTTTACCTATCCTTGCTATACACTTGGAAACGTGTGCAACACCCCCTTTAAGCAGAAAGCTAATAAAGGGGTTTATTACCTTATAAGATCATTTAGCATAGCTTCAGCTTCCAACTTTACAGGGTCCTCTTTATCAAGCAACGAGGACGCATTTTTCACAATCAACCGGAACGTGCAAACCTGTGAATCATTATAAGCTCATTAATCTAAAAGTAACTTCTAATTCCAATATTTATGTTTCTATTTTCTAACGAAACTACAATCACACACTTCCTCGATCTTTCCCTTGATAAGAAAATAGGTAGTTGTCATTCTAAATGGTATCCAAAGCTTTTCAAACGTCAGTTTTTCTTTCTTATAAATGTCTTATTAGAAAATATGAAATATAAATTGTGTACGATAGACTTATTAAGAAAAATCAAAACAAATCATGAGATGTAGAAAGGTCAAAACCCAAAATATACCTCAACTCCGGTGTTGGCCTGAAACGCAACAAACGAATTCCTCTCTTGTGGAATACAGTCCCTAGCAGCAGTTCTTAACAGCCCTTGAAATTCCTCCAATTCCTTAGTCGTATACTCCACTTCACTGGTCGCTGTCAGAGAAGGGAAAAAAAGAAAACGGTTTGTGCCAATAAAAGCAATTAACCCACAACAATATCATTTAGGAGGCGAGAGCGCACTGAGTAAAAGATATGCAGAGCGAAGGATTTCTCGGGAGGCATCGATAGGGGCCAAGAGGAACTTTGAGGCCTTCTTCTTTTGCTCCTTGAGCCAGTCCTTGGGTCCTGCTGCGTAATCACTGAGAAATATTAGCGTTTCCATAGTAATTAGCCAGTAAATTGAAAATTTCTACGGCAAAAAAGTGCCCCATACAAATGCCGATGGAAAAGGCAGTAGCAGGAGCAGGTCTCGAGATGAAAGGGACAAGAGCGAGTAACGAGAGCAAAGCAGCGTCTCTGCGAGAGATGTTAATCGGAGGTGTAAGATGAAGGTGATTTTCCCGGCGCTTCGCCGGTAGTTTTTGATTTGAGATCGGGGGTTTCGAAGACGATAGCAGCATAAAGAAGCGAGTGGAGCTAAAGTCGAAGGTGAGCCGGAGCAGCTGTGTCATGCTGAAACTTGGAACTTTCTAGCTGAAACTTGGAACTTTCTAGTTGAAACCGTCATCTACGTTGCCACTTGGCGGGGGCCTTATTAATATCTGGTGCTACAAAGATATTAATTTCGAGTTCCATTTGAATATTTTCGTTCGTTTAACAAAATAATAAAATTTTTATTGAAATAAATTTCAAATATTTTTAAAAAAATTTATTTTAATTTAAAAATAATATTTTTTTAAAATTTTAATAATTTTAATTTAAAAAAATAATTTTAATTTTAAATAATTTTAATTTTAAATAATTTTAATTAAATATTATATTAATAAGTTAGTTTATAAATTTATAAATAAATAAATAAATTTTAAAAATTAAAAAAAATGAGTTTTTCCTTTTTTTTCAAAATCAAACTAATAAATGTGAATATCCACATCAGCATTGTATCATTTATTGAAATTGTGATGAAGCAGTGGAAATGGGTCTTTGTCTATGAACGTGTTTGTTGTGAATTGTGATCATGTGATAGTGGATGAGATTGCTTTCTTGTAAAATTTAATATTATCCATTTTATTTTAAAAATTGCTGTCAAAATAATAAACTAATTTATTTATTTTTGTTATTAAATATAAATGTCTTAAAATAAAATAACTTATTACAAAATCTTATTAAGTTTAATAATTTTTTATTTTATTATAAAATTAAAAATTAAAGTCAATTAAAATAAATAAAGAAATTGAATTAAATTTGGAAAATTAAAATAATATAAAAATCAAAATTATATATAATGAAAAATTATATTAAATTTAATGAGTTAATTTTTGAATTTGGAAAATTAAAATAATCTAAAAATCAAAATTATATATAATAAAAAAATTTATTAAATTTAATGAGTTAATTTTTTAATTATTTAATATATTTAAAAGGTTAATAAAATATTTTTATTTAAAATTAATATTTATAATAATATATAATTATTTAATTCATATAAAGTTTTTATTATAAAATAACTATTTAGATATATATTTTATATAATATAATTTTAAAAATATAAAAATTAAATAATTAATTTTATTAAACTCTATATATACTAAATAGTAATTTTTCTAAATATATATTATCCTGGTGAATATATATAAAATTTCTCAAGCAAGCAGCAGCAGCAGCAGCATCAGCAGCAGCAACCAGTGAGATTCACTTCACCACAGCCACCTACATCTTTGAATTTGATCCTAACCTTCTCCGACACACTTCTCCAGCTCAACATCACTTCACATTCTCTCTGCCCCAACTGGGCCAAACCAAATCAGATTTTTCTTATTTCTGATGGAAAGGAATTAATTTGGGTTTCTTTGTTATGGATAATTCAATTCTGGATCGGAATAATGTTTTCTTTCCAAATTCCGAATGAGGCTTTGTTAAATGTCTCGTTCCCAGCCCATCAATTCTTTGCCTACTTGTAATCGCAAATTTCTTCTGGAATCTGATTCTTCTTCTTCTTCTTCTTCCTCTTCTTCTTCTTCTTCTTCGTTTTATCATCAGCTCGCTGTCCCGAGATGCCTATATAAACCCATCATGCGAATTCCCAAGAGGCCTGTTTCCTTCTGCCTTTCTTTCTTTCCTCTCGAGTTTACTCCTCCTTCGGGATTTCTTGGGAAAACTAATCGCTTTGTTTCAAAACCCAGAGGAATTCACACCGGAGGTTAGTTTAGTAGTTTACTGGCTTCTTGAGAATCTTTCTTTTTTTTTTTTTTCCTTTTATTTTGAACTGTCTTCTTCACTTAGTCACTCTTTAGTGTGTGGAATTTTGCATGGTTTTCTTGGTTTTGTTTATTTATGTATTGTATTGTTACTGTCCAACTGAGCGGGAATTTTGGGGTTTTTGAGAGGAATTAGATGTGGTGGGCTTGTTTTGGGGTGTAAGGAGACTGTTATTTAATGGAGGAATTGGATTTTTAGGTGTTACTTGGAGCATATCTTTGAAGATTCTTAGACTCGGAACATAACGCGGTCTTTTGATTGACATTTGGAGGTAAGAGGTCCAGGTTTCTTGGTAGTCAAGAATTTCAATCTTTTCTTTACTTTTTGAACTTTTCTTTTCTTTTCTTGACCAGAACGCGGTTTAATTGTTACTGGATGGGTTCATTAACTTTAGGAGAAAAAATTACTAGAATGGTGCGGTTTTGTTGACATTTCTTCTCTCCTTTTCGCCTATAGTTTGGATCATGTAAATTTGTCAACTTGATCAAAGATCACTTCAAACAAGATTCTTTCCACCACTTTATGCATTATGCTTTATGGAACAATGTTCATGTAATTCTGTGTTGTGGGGACTGTAAATGCACTTTGAAAATTGGCAGTAGTCCACTTAAATGTCTATGTCTGGATGACTGACATAGAAATGAAATCAGTTAGCTTTTTTCTTCAATATAAAGAAACTATGAACCATTTTGTTGTGAAAGTCTTTGATTGTCTTGATCTTTTGTCAGACTTGTGTTGGAAATTTTGGTTGCTGAATTTGTGGGGGTAATTGACATCATATACATTGTGTTCAACAACTGCATCAGCAGTGCATTTTGAACCTTGTCTTGTCAGCAACAGAAGTTAACATATTTGTGCCTTTCTTACATCTTTCAGGTGTAAATCAGTTGTATGCAAGCTATACAATGGACAAGTTTAACATGACTGTTTTTGCTGACAACGCATCACAGTTTCAGCATGTGGCTGGCAAAGAAGTTACTCAAGAACCATGTATATGGTCGTCTCCTGAAGGAGGGTGTAAAATCAAAATTGGAAAACAGATATTCTGCAACAGATCACTGAATATGAGGAATATTTTAGCTGTAGGCTTTGATATGGATTACACGCTGGCACAGTACAAACCCGAAACCTTTGAGTCCCTTGCATATGGAGGCACAATCAGGAAGTTGGTGTATGATCTTGGTTATCCTCAAGAGGTTTGTCTGACTTAGCTAGCATGTTTCCTTGATCCAAATTGATAGATATGTTTACTAAAACAAATGGCTTTGTCCAGTTGCTAGGGTGGTCATTTGATTGGAAATACATGGTCAGAGGTTTGGTTCTTGATAAGAAGCGAGGCAATATTTTGAAGGTTAGCATAGTTTATTTTCTGCCCCAGTTATTTGTTAGTGATGAGCAATTTTTATTCATAGTTGTTTATTATGAGAAATACTTATTTTGGTAATGTTGTACTGTACAGATGGACCGCCATAAATATGTGAAAGTGGCATACCATGGATTTCAAGAGATGTCCAAGGAAGAAAAAGTCGGTGCCTATGGAAGTACTCTGATACGAGATTCTTTCGATGAGCCTGATTATGCACTTATTGATACGCTGTTTTCATTAGCTGAGACCTACTTGTTTGCTCAGCTTGTTGACTTTAAGGACAACAATCCAGGAAAAATTCCAGAGGGAGTTGAGTAAGAACGTTAACCAGTACTTTTTTTCAGTTTGGTAGTAGATCAAAAACTAACTTTTGCTAAAAAGTTTTTTTATTCCATACAATTCACTGCTTTATTTAGTATAATTAGTGTATTTCTCCTGTGGAAAAATTTGTTATCAATTTTAAATTTACTCCTATGTTACAAATTAATTACCAGTATTTAGAAGTAACTGAGTGTTAGTTCTGATTGATATTAGGAATATGTATTGCTAAATTTTACTTGCTTATGTGACCTGAAGTCCTTGCCACTTATAATTGGTCTATGGCACGGCTGTTTTTCCAAAAAAAGAAGATGGTTTAGGCATTAACCTTCTCTGCTATATTAGATTCTGCAACACATAAATTTGGTCCAACTATTCTTAATTTCCACCTCCAATTGTCATCTCCTTCAGTTATGCTCATATGTACAAAGATGTTAGAGCTGCTGTTGATTTGTGCCATCGTGATGGAACTTTGAAGCAAATGGTTGCAGAAGATCCAAAAAGGTAATGATTAAATTAGAAATTTATTGCAAATGGTGGAATTAAAATTTTATTGCATAAGTTAGACATGGCGGTTTGGTTGTTCCATTACCTAGCCTCTTTTTTGGTTACCTATCAGGTATATCAATGAGGATACATCTATAGTTCCCATGCTCAAAATGCTCCGAGATTCTGGTCGTTCTACATTCTTGGTGACAAATAGGTATTACTGCCCTTCTCATTTTTTTCTCCCTTTCTCCAAAATATTGTTTTTCTTCTTTAATACATGATACTTCTCTGATTCTCTACGTGTAACTTTCTTATATATCAATAGATCTGGCTCCGTAACATATTGTTAACTTCTGCAGTTTATGGGACTATACAACCATTGTGATGAATTTTCTGTGTGGATCCCACATATTGGATGGCAGTAGAACTTGCAACTTGGATTGGCTCAAGTTCTTTGATGTTGTCATTACTGGCAGGTTAGGTTTTGCTTTAACCATTTTACTGCACAAACTCAAGTATACTTGGTTGTACATTTTGAAGACCACCATTTTTTAGCAAGTTTGATTTTTTTAGTTGCTTTTCCCTGCTTCAAACCTCATGAAATTTTATCTCCTTTCAAGCTTTGCAATTTTTTACTATGGTGTTTAAGTCATGATTTCTGACTTTACCTATCTGTGCAGTGCTAAACCAGGCTTCTTCCATGAGGATAATCGTGCTAATCTTTTTGAGGTTGAACCTGAATCTGGAATGCTACTCAATACTGATAATGGAACTCCAATGCCTCAGGTTGTACATCTTTGCTACACTCATATTGCTGCTTATATTCTTTTACTAATTAAACTTGCATTTCTTAAAAAGGTGGGAAGCATTTCACCAAAGATAGTTAAGAAGGCTTCAAATGTGCCTTGTCGAGTTTTTCAGGTACGTGAAAGATTTTATTGCACCATATAATCTACTTTGGCTTCTGTATGTTGAATTTCATCTGGAACAACTGTTATTATGCACCTAATAACTATTAAAAGACACCTAATTACATTTCCAAACCTGCCTTTTCAGGGAGGCAGTGTTGGTCATCTTCATAAACTGCTTTCGATTGAGTCAAGTTCACAGGTGATGCAATATGTTTTTCACTGATTCCTTAAAATAGTTATTGAGCACACTTAGTACATTACTGTGTTTTCTTTTATGTTCAAGGAAGTCATATATGATGATAGCATAACCATGCCCTTTATTTTGTGTTGTGCCACTAGTGTTTGTGAACCTCAGTGTTATGGATTATTTTATCTAACAAAATTTGTGATTTATTAGGTATTTTATGTGGGAGATCATATTTATGGAGATATTCTACGCAGCAAAAAGGTTCTTGGTATGACATTCTTATCTAACCTTCTCGAAAGAGTCATGAGATTAGATTTAGCTTACAGATGGTAATTGTTTGCCTTCTATCTTTTTGGCCTTGTGACCAGGTTGGAGAACCATGCTTGTTGTTCCAGAGCTCGAGAGAGAGGTTGAACTTCTTTGGGGCTTAAGGAACTCAAGGAAGGTAACTGGGTGTGGGCTTGTTTAGTATTGACTTTCTTAGCTATTCAGGTGGTTTTAGCCATGCAAGATGCCTTCTAATTTGTGACAACCAAAACTTTTCCTGGATTGAATTTGGAGACAATATATTCTATTCAATTGACATATTGAATTGTTCATACTGGATGATTAGTTGGCTCTTATTTTCATTTTCTTTGAAATTTCCAGCAACTTAGATTGATGAGGAATGAACGTGATCAAATTGAAGACCAAATACATCATCTGAAGTGGTCTCTTAGGTAAGCAAACATGCATAATCCATATTATATTTGGAAAAAGTTATTGGCAGTTATTCGTTACTCCATTGGGTTGCAGAAGTAATTTGTCACCCGTAATTTGTTATGAGCTTCAGAATTCTGTCTATTGTTTGCCTTCTACCTATAATATTTGAAATTATTATGATTTTCATAAAATCAGGTGTTCAATAGGTTGATTTTGGTTCAAGAATTCGATGGTAATCCCAAATAATACAGTGGCATAAACATGTACTTAGCCATACTTGCTTACCCAATTAAGGCAAACTAATGAATTATATAATTTACTTGGCTTTTATTTGATCATTACTTCTGCAGATTTGAAGATCTTAATGCTGATCAGAAGCAGAAGATGTCAGATGAAATAGATGAATTGGAGGTAGGTTCATTGTTCCCAGTATTGCAATTGCAAAATTATCAGATGAATAGTATGAAGTTTACCCTTTGTTTTTATTTTTCTTTTAAATTTTAATAGTCCCGAAGGGATCAAGTAAGAATAAGTCACCAACAGGCACAACGAGAATGTCACCAAAAGGTAAAACAATTCATTTGTAACTTGTTTGTTTATGTAACCTTTCTGAGGCTGATCAAATATAAACATAGATATGTAACTAGTAAATATAATTATTACAGTTTCACAAGATATGGGGTCAATTAATGAAGACTGGGTATCAAAATTCTCGGTTTGCACATCAGGTAAAAGTGTGTTTAAAATGGGGTTATTGCAGTTGATATACCATCAGAATAATAGTAAGAATAAGTTGTTGTTTATGATGGTGTGCAGGTCGAGAGATTTGCATGCCTTTATACAAGCCAAGTCTCCAACTTAAGCCTTTATTCCCCGGACAAATATTACAGACCAAGTGAAGATTTCATGCCCCATGAATTTGATATTCTGCCGCTGTGAGCTTTGCTTTTTGGGGGAAGGGGCTTTCTCTTCTGCCTTGACGTTTCAATTAGATGTTAAGATGTCCAATGCATTTGATATTTTACTGTTAGATATTCTAAGATGTGGCTAATTCCAAAACAGCATTGTCTAGTTATAATTTCTATTGATTAGCCAAGAAAAATACTTGCTCCTTTCAACTGAATTGGATACATGGAAATAGTCAATTCCATTTTGAATCAATTCACTTATATACGTATACTTGATTCTTTTTATTGTGCGATTCTTTATGTATGCAGAATTCAATCTCAGGAATTGTAGTTTTAGATGCATCATCTATAACTTGGTTTTTCACATAGGAATAAGTAAAAACAGCTTTGTTTGAACCAATATTCATATTGCTTAGTACCACAATGAAACCAGAAATATATTCACACAGGTTAGTAGTTGCATTGGCTAGATTTGAATTATGGACATTGAAATGTTACCCAAGTTTGAAACTATGTATTCCACTCTCTGGACAATCAATGGCAGGGAATTCAGGAGTCTGTTGGGAAATTAACAAGCTTCCAACCCCCGAAAATGAAACAATAAATCCCAGAAAACAGCTTCTTACTTTGTCTTTCTTACAGCTTCGATCACACTGATAGCGTCAGCCCCAGCAGAAAGAAGAATCTTTCATCAGCAAGCCAACCAGCTGATCAATCAATTCTAGAAATCCACAGTATGTACAATGAACAGCTGAAACCCAGCTCAATTCTCATGTTGCTGCTCTACATCTTGCATTTCAAGTGGCTCTGGGAAAATTTCATTCGATAACCTTTTATTAGAATACGTTTGTTCAATTCCACCACTTCCATAAGATCCTACTCTTCCAGGTTGCTTTGAGCCACCCACACCAACTCCGACTCCGACACCATCCCGGATAGTATGCCCTGGAAAAGAGGCATTTTCTAATGAGTTGTGTCGCCAACTGCCAAAAAACGCAGCATTCCAGGATCTCCTAGATGAAGTTGTTCTCAGCCTTCCTGAACTGTAACTCTCCTCCCTCACAACTTTCAATGGATTTTCTAATGCTTTGAGTATATATTTCATGGGGGGACGCTTTGAAGGCTTGGGATTGAGGCATGATTTGGCCACAATCGCCATGGCCCATACCTCTTCCAACAAGTCTTCATCTAGGATCAGAGACGGATCAATAATCTTCATCAACAGTTCCTTATCATATATACTGATATTTGCCAGTGTGTGTTCTAGCCACTCCCTTGTGGTGGCATCATCTGATTTACTCTCACCCAGTTTCCCTGTTATGAGCTCGAGCAAGACCTTCCCAAAACAGTACACATCATGAGCACAAGTCACCGACGATGAACCTGTTCATTACCATGAAAACATCAACATTTTTGTTTCCTTTTTCAATTATCACTGTGGAGATTAAACAAATTCACACCATGAAAAGCAAAAATGATGCAGGTTCCTTTCCAAAACTCCAGTTAAAGTGATTTATCACTTGTTAGAGCACCAGGATATTAATCCATGAATGAGTTCAGTTTCAACTCAAGATCATTTATCATCAATTAAATCCATAAGAAAAAGCAGGCAGCATGGACCATTTGATAATGACCTCAGAATGCTTCCAGATTAGTATATTGGCAAAAGTACAGAAGGAATTCTTAAAAATCAGTACTATACGTACCAGAAGGGCCCGGTTCAGAGGATCTGTACACCAGAAATAGAAATTGTCATTACATTATAGATGAAGCATAACAGTAAATGAAATAGAAAAAATGAAACATAACAGAAATGAAAGGAAGCAGAGTCACAGCATCAACTAAATGAAAGGACGCTGCTATTACTGACAACTGACAGACCAACTGACTTGGTGGCTCAACCAAAGAGCTTTTAATGATATCACATCCACTTAATTGTGTGTTCAACTTCAACCCATTGTACTGATCTGTAGTATGTTCTCTTAAATCTACTATTACAACAGATAAGAGAAAGTTTTGCCTTAAACAAAGCTCAACATCCAAAAGGGTTTCAAAATTAACCATGTGATATGGCCATGACTCATTCACCATAAATGACTAAAAAGGAAGCAAGGTGGGATAAAATGCAATACAAATTGTTAACTCAAAGCCATGCACAACAAGTAGCAGAATGCAAAAACAAATGATTTGAGAAATGCTTAGCTGCACAAGCACATAAATTATGGTCAAGAATATTAAGTAGAAGCAAGCTAAAAAGTAGACAAATATAACTGATCTAGACGTCAAATGCTTACTGTGGTTTCCGCAAGAACCTTGTTAGCACATTGTGGTGTGAATCCCCTTCCTGGATCCGGACTTCATTCAAGCTTCCAAGACGCACCTCGAACTTATCATCGAGAAGGATACTGCTTCCTTGAATATCTCTTTAAACATTAAAACCAGAATTGATTTAAAATTCATAAATCAAAAATCAAAATGGAAGGACAGTAAAGCTCAAAAGATTCACGTTTTGTTGTACCTATGAACAAGGGGAGGGTTACATTCATGATGCAGATATGAAAGACCTTCAGCAGCTCCTATAGCAATTTTTAGTCTTGTAATCCAATCTAGGGACTGTACGCTGTCATCCCCAATATTGCTTACCCTATGCAAGGAACTAGCCAAGTCTCCATTTGGCATGTATTTATATACCAGAAACTTTTCATTTTCATTCTCTGAACAATGCCCCAGGAGTGGAACCAATCTTGTATGTGAATACTTGCTGAGTAATTCTAATTCCATCATATATGATTCCTTCTTCAAAGAATACAAATTCACTTTTTTAATAACTACAGGAATTCCTCCATCTAGAAAACCCCGGAAGAGATCTCCAGAGTGACCAGACTTGATAAGATTGACATCCCCAAATTCACCTGTTGAACGAAGTAATTGTTCATAAGTAAATGAATCTCTTAAACCAGATAAAATAACAGGATCCTTGGGAAGTGAAGGGGTGTCTCCTTCTGGAACAGGTCCCACATTAGCACTGGCTGTCTGATTTGCTGTGCTCTTATCACACTTTCGCAGCACAAAGATTATTACCAGTATCAAAGTCACAATGAAGCCGATTCCACCAAACAATCCGACCAAAATGTAAATCCATCGTTTGCTGCTCTTCTTTGAAGCAGGTACAGCTTCAGGCAATGGGGATTCTGTTGGTTCTGGGTCTCCAAAATTATCAAAACTTAAGCCTCTCTCAGCATAAAATAATTTACAGTCCTCCAAACTCCTCTGGTTCGAGACGGCCTGAAGACAGTTCCTGCCTAGGCTAATATTGCTTTGACTAACATCAGGAATCTTCCCTTGGATATAATTAGCAGAAAGATCAATCAAACTAAACTTCCCAAATGACGAAGCCAGAGTTCCATATAACATGTTATTTGAAAGATCGCACAAGACACCATTAACATTACTGTTTGAACTAAAAGTCGACAGAAAACCTGTGAAGTTGTTGTAAGAAACATCAAGAACCCGCAAGTTTGGCAATGACAACAATGGCTTAGGAAGAGCACCATCAAATTTATTCCTACTTAAAACGACAACTTCCAATTTGTTAAGACTAGAAAACATATCATCTGACAACGCACCCTCTAGTCCATTATCCCCGATTTCCATGCGTACCAAATTCTTCAACCCTGCTAACTCTACAGGCAATGACCCAGATAATGAGTTTCTGGTAAGACTAAGCTCAACCAACCGAGAAAGATTACCCAGTTCCACAGGAATTGAAGCTGCGAGATTATTGTCAGATAAATTCAAGAATTGCAGTGTTTCGATGTTACCCAGAGCCGGTGGAATCGACCCAGTTAAGTAATTGGAGGAAAGGTCGAGCCTTGACAAATTCCTAAGCAATGCAAATGTAGTAGGAAATGGTCCAGTGAGAGAATTCCTCGAAAGATCAAGAACTGATAATTGCGTTAACCGGCCCAATTCAGAGGGGACACTACCAGCAAGGTTATTACCAGATAGCTGTAAAGCGTTGAGTCTAGTCAAATTACCGAGAGAAACTGGAATCGGACCGGTCACTGAACTAGACCGGAGATCGAGAACCTGCAGCGAACCAAGCTTGTAACCGAACCACGACGGTATCGAACCGGGAAGTGAAAACCCAGAAGCATTAAAAGACTCCAGAAACGTCAAATTAACCAGGGAATCAACGCTGAAACGAGGATTTGAACGGCCAATGCGTGTCCGTCTGAACCCGGAAATATCGATTCCAGTGACCCGACCGTTCTTGCACTGGATTCCTTTCCACTTGCTACAGGGATCGGATTTTATAGGCCAGTCTGTGCCTCTGAGTCCTAAAGATGACCGAAGATCAAACAAAGCTGTCCATTCGATGCTGTTCAAGAAGCTCTGCTGGGCTAGTGAACACCGAATCAGTAACAGAACAAGAACGAAATGGCGCAGAACTCTTCCAGTGTATTCCATGGCTTAGTGTAGTGTGATAATGTGGAGATGGTCTTTATGATGGTCTATGCTGGCCCATCGTCTTCTTCTCCTCCTCCCGCCTGAAACTCCCGGTATTGGTGAGGATGCTGACCTCTGCTCTGCTGCTCTGCTGCTCTGAATCTCTAAGTCCAATCAATTGAAAGAAAAAAAAAGTATTAAAAACCCAAAAAATTAAAAACAAATCATCTTGTCATGTGTAATATCGTTACCTCGAATCAGGAGCTATGATTCTCGCTTCTGTGATATGGGTTCTGGTGTTTTCGGCTTACTAGAACCGACCAAAGAGAACAATCAAAATGAAATTTTTCACTAGCTACACATTCCCACAAACTTTCTCTGTATAATCCAAACAAAAAAGAAACATTTTTACGATAATCATTTCCATATATCGCGACGAGATTAAGCTAAGCTTAGCTTAACAAAACCAAAGAACTTATCAGAAACTCTATGCAAAGAATGGCACGAGCTTTTAAGAGCAAGAGGCAAGCATTTATGACCACCCAAAATTCTAAACAAAAAATCGGAAATGCCCCAACCGCCAGGTTTCTGCTACTAATACTCTGTCGCTTTCACTGTCACTAGATAGCTTTTAATGAACTCCTTTTCTAGCTATCATGGGTTGTGGTAGGCGGTTCTTGTGGCAGGACTTTTGGGGACGGGTTGGGCGGTGGCTGCCGGCGTGAGCAAGCAAGAGAGAAATTGATATTGGAGATCAGTCAGAGTGAGCAGAAGAGGTTTTGTTTGTGGATTGCAAGGTTCCCTTTAATGGATTACAGTTATTGATTGCTTTTATTAGATAGTGGGACGATTGATATATAGATGGGATTGCTCCACCTACTTGTCACTCGTATCTTCTGTGACTACCCATACTAAAATATACAGATTTTTT
>CAOGCB010169333.1:0-11511 GCA_948266635.1 Cnidoscolus chayamansa | reverse complement strand
TGAGACTGTTTCATTCTCTACTCGTGGTTATTCAAAATTTCGAATGCTAATTTAGATTTGTTTTAGTTATAGAAAACGTCTTCTATTTTCATTTTTCAATTTTCTGTTTTCTGTTTTCAAAATGGAAAGCTGGAAATTTTGTAGTTATGTTTATTTGCCAATTTTCCACAAATTTTTTTGATAGCCGAACCCCAGTAGCCAATTTATTTTTCTTAAAGGACATAGCCAATTAAACTAGTTTTTGATACCTAAATTAAGTGTCACAATTGCATCATATATAAGAATAAATTGGAATAAGAAAATTTTAGAAAATGGGGAGAGTAGAAAACTGTGTTTTCCATTATGATCAATTCTATTACCTTGGACGATGCCAGGTTCTAGTAGCTGTACACCTGAAAGATTTTTAAGTATGTTTGCGTTTCAGCTTCGTCATCAAGTTTTTATGCTGAGATTATTTTGACATTTTCTTTGTGAACTTGGTCGTAAATGGTTTCTTGTAACATTACTACGGATTTTATGTTTAAAAAATGAAAGGAAAAGTGAGTTTCTATCTTTCCATTTTTGACATATTTTTTCCTTTTCTGCAACTTTTTAGGACTGCACTGCAGAGATTGAATCTGGATCTGCTTGGGTGTTTGTCATCTGCTTGAGGGTATTAGTGGAACTGTGGCCTAGTTGAGATTGCTTTTCTTGTTTCTGTGGCACAAAGGCTTCATACTTGCAATTATTAGTTACATTTCTTGGTGTTCGACAGCATGGACAAGAATGGAGGCTATGTGAAGTCATTTATTTTCTTTTCTTATCCTCCAATGTTTTGGGTTGCAAAGTCTTTGGCCGTTTCTAGGCACAGTCAACTTATATACTTTTTGTATCATTCTATTATTATACCAGTATTTTGCAAGGTTCAAGGTTTCTTTTTGTTCATTTTGCCATTGCTCAGTTGTAGGTCTTGAACTAGTATTGAGTATAAGCAGCTACAGTGATCAAACACTGCTTGCTGCATGTTGCAACTTTACTACCGAGTTGAGGCCATTGGCATCCAAACTTACCTACTACATTTGCCAATTTGGCATACGAGGTTTGCAGAATAATGTCATTTCACATACGTTGCTAGGCCTTTTAAACTTTTCTTGAAAATGGCTATTTGCAGCAGACGCCAGCAACTAATTTTACTTTATAGCCTGGATTTTGCGATTTTGGCTCTGCCGGTTGTAAAATAAGGCAATAAAAATGAAAAAAAAGAAGGTAGAAATGGAACATGAATATTCTATCACTACATAATCCAGGATCAACTGTCCAGAAAATGAATATCTTTCAGAAAAGAAAAAAAGAATAAATTTGAAAAGGAAAACCTCAAATTTCCCAACCATTATTGAAATTTGAAGCTGGTACTATAATAAGAAACAATTTTCTCATCAAAATAAACCCCCCAGCAAAATTCCAAGTGACAGCACCAAGCTGCCTTTGAAGCTTGTAGCAGCACTTGTCGGGGCAACTGCAGGACCCTCAAACTCTGATGTGGAAGGAGCTGGAGAAATACCAGTGTACCTGTGCCTTTGAGACAGCACTACCACAATCATCTTCTGGCCCTTTACGCAGTGTCCCTCTGCTCCACTAATGAAATAAAATGCCCCAGATCGATCAAGATTCACCTTGGTGTTCCCATCCTTGTATTCTTCAATTGGGTTGGAGGTATTGCAGCTAAGGTAAGCCTCCCTCGTAACTTGCAAAACCGAGTCCTTTTGGCCGTCGTATTTCCACACTGAGAGATAAAGAAGCAATGGGTAGTAATGTTAGAGATAGATTGAAGACTAACACTGAAAAAACAGTATTAAGAAAAGATGATGTACCAAGAGAATCTCCAATGCGAAAACGAGCACTTTCAGCCCAGTTGTTTAGAGAATCAGATTGAGAAGATGGGACTTTCCATGCATCTGTTTTCCCACCAACCAAAATTTCTTTAGCTTCTGAGAAGGCCAAGAGCAGAGTGATCATGAGCAACAAAGAAGTTGCAACTCTTTGAAAACGAGCCATGGAGAGGAGGGTGGACTTCAAGGGAGAAAGAGTGTGTAACTTGATGAGAGCGGCGAAGGCTGAGACTGAGGTGGCAGAGAGGGATTGGGTAGTCTTTATAAAGGAGGGGGGGTAAAAGTAGCCGTTAGACAAAAACGAATATGTGGACCCAACAGGGGTTAAGGGTGTGGACCATTTTTCCGGTGTCCCTCAGTTAAAGGTGTAACGCTCAAAATTTGCATGAAAAGGCGGTAAGGAATCTAAACGGCCCAAAAAACTGAGGCTTTTTGCTTGCACGGATTTCATGGCCATGCTTTGATGCTTTGTCCATCTATACAATAATCATTTTACTTTGGATACGTTTTCTTTTTTTACGAAAAACTTTCAACTCATTTAATTGAAGAAATTTATTTATTTATTTGTAACGTCTAAGACCACCTTTTTGCTGATTGAAATCACTATTGGGTCGATGGACTTGAATTGGGTCAAGATTTAATATCAATAGCTGCTTCTTTTTTTCCTTTTTTCTAATAATAACATCAATAACTGCTTATATTCTAGCACTCTGCGTAACCCATTGTCATTTGAATTTAGAGCCCAAGGCCACGTTCCAATTCCCCGATCCACGGCGTGTTCTTTGATCAAGCTGGGCTCTGTAAAAAACTCCAGTTTCGCATACCCACCACCAGAAGTTCACGCACCAGCTCCTCCACTTGTCCGAGAGGCTGAGTTTGGAGCATGCAACCGCTACGTGTTTATTAATTAAAACATCCATCCATAGTTACTTGAACGTGGCAAAACTTCTTGTCATCGTCCCTACCACCCTTGAATGAGGCTACAAAAGGCATAAAACTGCAGGGATGAGTGGAGGAAGACAACCGAGACCCACAAGATGAGCCTCGAAGAAATGAAAGCTTGCTTAAAGGGATCTAAGTTGGCTACCAGGCCACAACTCGGGAGGAGCCTTGCACCAGAGGGGCAAACTGCCCTTTAGCGCGATCCACCATGACAATTGCAGGCCTCCTCATCACTGCTACCGTCGTATAAATTGTCTTGTATACCAAGAAAGAGCCTGAAGCAAGTTCCCGGGATGTAGCCCAGGTAGCTAAAAAATATACTGCTGATCCTAAAGATAATCATCCAAGCAAGTAGGTTACAGATGGCTGTACTTAATTTGTCTGCTTTTTTTTTTTTTTTTTTTTGTTCTCTGTTGGTTATAAGTATCGGGGGAAATTACAAAAATACGGGGTTTAGTGTCTTTTTTAGTAATTTTTAAAACCTTTTTAGTAAATTAAAATTTAATTGTTGATGTTTGGCGAAACTTATATATTAGTGTAATTATTAATAAATCTTTATATTGTAATTAAAAAAAAAAGCCGATCAAGTCCTCCTCGCCTGCCTAAGACATAGACCTGCCTTTCTAAGAGAAGAGGAGTTCAATAGGAAAAGGGTTATGTATAAATTTTATTTTTTTATCTAACATATATTATTACAACTTAATAAAAATTAAGAGATTAAGCTGTAAAAGCATATTGTTGGAAAACAAAAATTGCCAGTATGAAATCATAGATTTTTTTTTATTTTGCAAATTAAATCCTATTCATAGATTTTTTTTTGTTGCAAATTAAATTCTAGGAGTCTATTGGAAAAGTGCACTAAACCTTTGTAATTTGCCCTAAATATAGCTTTGAAGGATCAGTTTACAACTCATGATCAGTTTCTCGTTTTCTTTGTTCTAGCCTTTTACACATTAATTAAACAGGCATATATAGTGCAGGGGAAGTGAACAACGTCTGTATTTGAAGTTTTAAGCGGAATGACATTTCCGCCAATGTTTGCATTGGTCTAGAACATGGTAGATGTGGTACCTATTCCAAATAAAAGAGAAAGAAAATTCAGCGGTTGACCTTGCGGAGGTATCCTTATAGCTTCCACTCTTATCCGTGGGCAAGGGAAGGCTTAGAAGTGACAAACCCAGAATGGTAAGACGGTTAATCTCAGGCTTCCCTATTGGAATCATGCATACCGTTCATGAAAAAAAGCAGTCTAGCAGAATTAATTTACCTTTAGCAGTGCTAGGCATTTGTAGCAGGGTTATCACCTAGTTGTATTCTACAGACATTGTCAGGAATTTGGAGTGGATGTGTTCAGATTTTTTGGGGGGAAGAAACAAAGAATATTCCTCGGGTTTTTAACAGGAAGTTCTGATCCTATATTTTCACTAACAATCTATAATAACAATAAAAAAAAGAGCATTATAAGCTTCCTAAAGATCTATATATTTTGGGAGACATGGTCGTTCTTCAGCAGCGAGTAAAATGGACTATAACATCATAATCGTCTTTATCTCCATTCAAAAATAAACAAAAATGTTTACATCTAAAAGACATAATTATCTACTATCTTTGAATCTTACCCTGTTTCGATGAAGAGAAGGAACAGCCAGACTTAATCAATTTTCACTGATGAATATATGAGCCTTGTGAACCAGAAGCAAGCATAAAACCCAATGGTGCCGGTTAACACAAAAAATGCATACGATGCGATTAGCATGTATCCGAAGTATAATACCCCTGAAACGAACTTCGATATTTCGAGCTTTGTGAAGAAGTAGAATGTTGCATAAAGGAAGAGATATAATGCAGAAGAGCCAGATGTAAGGTATGACCTCCACCACCACAGGTAGTCCTCACTGCACAACTGGAAGTAGCAAAGCACCACCGTAATTTCCGCACAAGTGACGATGAGTATAATGAATACTAGGAAAAGGAAGCCAAAGATATAATAGAACTGATTCAGCCAGATTGAGGTCAGGATGAAGAAGAGCTCGATGAAAACAGCTCCAAAAGGAAGTATTCCTCCAATTAGAATTGAGAAGGCTGGGTTCATGTACCAAGCCTGCTCTGGAATCTGTCTTGGAATTTTGTTTGTCTTCACAGGATCTTCAATTGCTGGCTTCCTGAACCCAATATAACTTCCCACAAACACAAGCGGAACAGAGATCCCAAACCATAAAAATATCAGAGCGAACATTGTCCCAAATGGTACAGCCCCAGATGATTTCTGGCCCCATATGAGAGCATTTAAGACGAAGAAAATGGCGCAGACAATTCCTGGGAACATAACAGCAGTCCTGAATGCAGTTCTTTTCCATTCTGTTCCTTTAAACATTTTGTACAAACGAGCAGATGCATAACCAGCAAAAAGGCCCATGAAAACCCAGAGTAAGAGCATGGCAGTCATGAGACCACCTCGGTTTGATGGAGAAAGGAACCCTAGAATTGCAAAGATCATGGTAACCAGGGTCATTCCAAAAAATTGAACACCGGTTCCCACATAGACACAGAGTAAATCAGAATTTGATGGGGGCCTGAAAACATCTCCATGGACAAGCTTCCATCCAGTCTCTTCCTGGGCTTCTTCCTGGGTCTCCAATTCATTGTACTTGGATATGTCACGGTACAGCGTGCGTAGCATAATCATTGCCACCATGCCCGATAAAAACAGGACGATCATCAATGAATTAACAATTGAGAACCAATGGATCTGGTCATCACTCATTAAGAGATAGGTATCCCACCTAGATGCCCATTTCACATCACTTTCCTGAGAGGCAGACAAGAGCAAGACGGTGAATAGAACAATCAACACCTCGTAGATAAGCAAGCGATATAAGTCACTTCTGTATTCCAAGGATATTATGCTCGAGAGGAAGGGAAAGAAAAAAAGAGACAACTGAGAGGAAAAAGGGAGGGAAAATTATATTGGAGCTATTTTGTCAACATTCTAAATTCTAAATTCTACCAAAACAATGGGTTTTCTAAATTCTAAATTCTTCCAAACAATGGGTTTATACATCCTCTTGTAGTTAATCATCCCTTCTATTCATAGAACAGATGCTCAAGACATTAAACAGAACCCAGCATAAGTGAAAAAAAGTGGTATTTATATTCAAGAACTCACCTGGAATTCAACATCATATGTGAAAATAACTTCTTTTTTCTCTTCAACTTCTTGAGGAGTGTTGGAATTAACAACTGTGTGCTTTGCCTGGGGGTCACAGGTTGTCAAACGAGTTTTCTCATCATTCCATTTACCTTCATATTCATGCTTAACACTGTATCAATCAAATACACAGATATTACAACTACATAACATGGAAGAAGCAACTCAGAGAAAAGAAACACATCATATAATATGCATGATCCTGAACATCAGATTCAAACCTCAAAGGTTTAACTTCAAATCCAACAATTCTTGCAGAGTCAGTTTGCATATCTCTATGAAACTTGACGGTGAATGCCAAATGATTGTGGATAAAATACTTTTCTTCCTTACTCTGCATATAATTCCAGTAAGCAAAAGCAAAAACCAGCCTACCAAAAATAATTGGAGTTTGAAGTGCAACAATATACCCCACTATATTGGCCTTTGAGACCAACATGAAAGCCAAGCTGATACACTGTAGGAGATTCCTGATCCAACCTTTGTCTTGGAACCACAAGGGGAAGGTTATCAAGGATCCTGTAATTTGCATATTAAAGACAGTTAAAGGATGAAATATGAATAAATTTCCACAGCAATTAAAATATATTTTATATGGTCTATAGAATATGTGTCATACATGTTGACCCGATACTCATCATCAATCTTCTCTTTAAACTCCTTTACATTTTTTGCATCAAATTTAAGACGGCAAAGAATATTGCACATCTTTGGCTCCCGCATTTTAAACTACAACAATTAATCATAGCAGAAAAAATCAGTAACAACCACATTAAAGAAAATTTGCCTAGATCCAGACAAGATAATATAACTGACCACAAAGGGGGAATTTTCGATACGGTCACCACGAAGCACTTCCCCAAGATTCTCTGCACTGTCCACAATGTCGGATGGGCGACAATAAGGAAGAGAATAGTACGAGTAGGGAAGTTGTGTTTTTGTAGATGTCAATTTGTTTACTTTTACTTTCAACTCATCTCCCTGCATTTTATGGGGGAAGAAAAGACAAACAAATACAAAGTGTGAATAATTTCTAGAGATTTTCCAGACTTGGTACAATGCATAACAGTCGCAATGCTTCATTTCAGGTTTGAAGAATGATAGTACATATAATAAAAATAATTTAAAAACCGCATATTATTGACAAGAAGAATGAAATTAGATATAGGTAAACCTTTAGATAACCCCATTTCATTAATGACTCAACACAATCATTGTCAATTCCTTTAGTAAGAAATCAGAAAATTTGCATTGGATACATTGCCACTGGCAGCAAATAAAAGGTACATGATTCCTTTGCACTTTTGAATGAGAACACAAATGCATCAATGACTGCAACTGACATCCAACTTTATGGTAAATCATCCATGAGCAAAACGAAGTCCCATATTAATGCAAATGTCCAATGAAGTATTAGTTAAGTTGTGTAGAAAGAGATGCTAGGAGACAATTTACAGAAATTTCCAGGACATACAATTCAGCAACGCCCAAGTACAAAAATGAGCACCCGATGCGTTAGAATAGAGGCAAGAGTACTATGTGTCTTTTCCAACCGAGTATGACTTCCAAGCTAGTTAAATTGAAAAAGGTTCGTCATGCATTTTTAAATTTCGGTAAATCATGATAACAGGAACAGAAGAAACCACAATGCAATGAATATAGTGTTTATAATAAACTGAAATGGTCGCTTCAACAAGCAACCTTTAATTGCTTGGATCTTAAGAATTTTACGGTCTATATCCACTGAATAGCTAATAACGTAATGCAGCAGGTAATGTCGATCCATATGACCCGCACATTCAATCCATGTCACATATTCTTCGCAAATCTAATAACTAATATCACTCTCAGAATTAATCGCATTAGGTGGCTTAGTCTTTAAAACATAGGTGAGAATACACCACGGAAAACAAATCGAAAGACAAATGCATTTGATCTCTATAACATCAGGTAAATCGAACAGAATAACACACTAAATATTCAGATTCCGTCTCCTTTCCTTCATTTTATCAACGGCCAAACAGAAATTAAGCAAAAGCATAACCAGATCTAGAAAAAAAAAAAAGTACAGATCGGGTAAATTTGTGATCCAAGTCCAAAATCCAGAAAAATAAGAGGCGCTCACCTTGACAAAATCCTCAGGAGCTACGCCAGGAAGATAGAAGCAGTGAGCGGCATGGGACAGAAGCGCGAGAACAGCACAGACAGTCGCGAATAGAGGTAAAGATCTTCCTCCTCGAGGCTCCATGGCGATTTCTGCAAAACAGGAAGATGGAGAAGAGAAAAAAAAAATGGAGGAAGAAGGTAGATCTAGAGTGGTGGTTTTGTCTGTTGCGCGATTGATAGATGGAGAGGGCAGGGCGTGTTATAATAAGATGCGGGTCAACAAGGGGGATGAAAAATGAAGCTCGAGGGTCGAGAGAAGAGACTAGATCCGGTTCTCATTTTGGTCCGGTTGATTTGGGTACGATAAGCGCAAGTGCTCTATCCATAACTTCACACGTAGACACTTGAGCTATAAATTTTTGAAATTAAATAAATATAATTTAAAAAAATTAATTATGATGCGACATGCGAACGTGCTAAATGGGCCAACGGCACTACGGAGGCCCAGAAAGATTTGTTTAGATTCTTATTGGGCTGGAGATGTTGCTTTTCAAATTTTCAAGCTGAGAGCTACATAAGAACTGTGAAGTGAAAGTGTCATAATCAACTGCTCGTGCCTCAATTGTTAGTTCACACTTCACATCTTGTCGGGGTGGCTGAGGTTATGAGATACACTTCCGCCCTGTTTGGAATGTTTTTTTGAGGGAATGGAAAAGAAAACTCTTTTTTTTTTAAAGCTAATATTTTAGTATTCCAATGACGATTACAGTATTAGTAAAACCCAATAAAAGTTTAAGAATTTGGAATCCATTTTGCTAATAATGGACACAAAATCAAATGGGGATCACGTAGGAGAAACAGAAAAGGGGGAAAAGGAAAGAAAGGATATAAACAGGGTGTTTCGTTGTTATTGTATTATAATGCAATAAACAGAGGGAATATATATATATATATATATATATATATATATATATATATAAAAGGAAGGGGGGGCAAAGAATAGCATTGAGAGTAAGTAGTTAGTACAATCATGTCGAGCTTTAGGAGCATAAAACCTGGAGAGAATCTACAAGTGGTAACTCCAAACAAAGAACTCATGGCTGGACTTATTCAGAAAGAGAAGGGCATGTCCCCCACAAAATGGCCTTTTTGGTAATGTAAAGCCCATGCACACCTCACCCATTATAAGATTTTGGGTCCCTCCATCATCATTTCTTTATCATGGTTTATGCTCACGCCTGATTTCAACTATAATTTTTCCCTTAAGAGTCACACATGGGGATCATTTAACTGAGTCTTGCTTTTTGACAATCTATACACCATGTGCTTCCTGGTTGTTAATATGGGATCCCCCTTTTTTTTGCTGGGCCCTTCCTTTTCCCCTCTAAAGCATTATTTTTTTTTTTTTGGAGATGTTTTTCTCATCAGGCTAAGCATAGATATAAATAAATACAACCTCGATATTATATTTTTTTAATCTTCGCATTGAATACTTCCACTTTCATTCATACCCCACATGATTTGGGGGTAAAAAGAAATAGAGAAGTAGTTTAATTGGAGAATTAAGAGGCAGCTGTAAAGGATGACGACATTGGTAGAGTGAGAGAGAAGGTGGGCATTGGTCCAAATTATTAATTGGGCAATTAAGAGGTATGAATACAGCATGCAAAGTCTAAAAAGGTCCCTCTCATCCTCACGTGTAGCTAGGGACCAATCAACTCTTTTTTCATATCTGTAGATTGTAGTATAATTATAGATATGGCAATTGCCAAGATTGCTTCTTCTCCAATTAGTTGTTAAGCCCCCGAAACCATGTCTTTTTTTTTAAGAGTTTAAACTATATGAAGTATAATACTAATTGATCACTTTCTAGTTTAATTTCAGTCAATAAAAATGAGTATTGATTTCTGACATTGAGTACAGCATGACTTATGAACCTTGATGCTCCTTCCGAAAGAATTACAAATTAAAATGCTCCTCCCATTACTCGAACTCTCGATCTCTTACTATATTTTCTCTCTTTTTATCGCTGAGCTACCAACGGAGATTAATGGCTCGCTTCCTTCCTCTCTTTAATGTTGTACCTGATTTGAAACATACTTCTTGGTCTTGTTTGTTGGTGGTCCTACTTATTGATTGTTCTATATTTCTGCCTATGGTTTCTATATTCTCTTCGTATCACATTCAATATCTTCCCTAATTAATATATTCATTTTCTTTTTTATTAAATAAATAATTTCAAAATATGATATAATTTTACATTAATATACAAGGGTTGGTGTGATATTCACTTAATTTAATGTAAAATTAAAAAAAAAAATATATGTAATTCTTTTTTTTTTTATTTTATATATCATGATTATGTTTTGCATTTTGGGCATACCCAAGTTGACGAACTATTCCAAATTCATATTTACCTAGACAATAATAATAGCCAAAGGCATAAACTTTATGATTCACCATAGGATTCCTTAACTTTCCTCATATGTGAAAATGTTATAGGCCAAGCAACACACTTTTGAATAGATTACATATCCAAATCAAATCAATAAAAATATTATAATATATGAAATTGAAGAGGGAAATAAGTGATCGCCGATGTTAAATAAAACATGGAAAATAGTGATTTTTTGCAGATTTCTAGACGGAGAGATACATGAATAAATCGATCTTACATTCGAAAAAAACAATCATGTGTAGAGATTTTGAGATTGTGCATATATGAGATTACATAATTGAAAATATTTTAAGAGATTTGATAAATACTGATTATATTAAGAAAATGTATATTTTTTTTTTATAAAAATTTTCGTAAGAACTTATAATTAAACGGGTTTAGCTGAAAGATCATGATGAAAATGATATATATTAATTTTCAAACTTGTATGACTAATCAACATGATTTAGCATTTTAATAACAAGGATAAGTCTTGATTAATAAAAGAGAAATTGAAAGGTTAGATTTATTTGGAAAACTGAATATACATAGATAGGTTAGTACCAAAATAGTAGTTTATTTGAGCAAAGATCAACGTTGGGGTGTTAGGGTTGGAGAACTAACCCCATCACTATCACCCATTTTTTTCACAAAGGGTCTAACACAGCTGACCGTGGCAATGACATGTTTGGATGGACAAAATTAAACATCAACATTAATGTATAATCAGATAATTAAATAACCTTAGATTTGATCCATAACGACTTTGATTAATTATTCACGATAGTAAATTGCTTGAAATTAAAATATTCTTTAAACTCAATTGATTACAATTATTAAGATTTAAATATAATTTCTAAATCAATTATGGATTTTAATTTGAATTAGATTATTATATCTAAATTTTTATATTATTAATAATTTTACTAATACTGTTTAAAAAATTTAGT
>CAOGCB010168834.1:0-15768 GCA_948266635.1 Cnidoscolus chayamansa | reverse complement strand
GGCAGTGAATTTAAATAAAAATAAGTAAATAATAGAGCAAATTAACTCACATCATCTGCAGATATTCTGACTTGCAATTTGTCTTTGCATTCAGGACAGCCCATCACACCCTGAAACGTAAACAAGTATCATATCAAACATCACAACCTAACATTTCATATTCAGAAATTCTTGTGGAGCTATACTCAAGAAGTTAATGTCTGACAACCACTATCTTGAATTAATGCAACCAACAACATTCTCAAGAATGTTGAAATTCCCATTTCTATCCATAATATGAAAAAAGGGTATACATAAGTTGAAGAAACATTAATCTGATTGTTTTAGATTATCATCAGTGAGAAGAACCTTTGGTTATACAAGACAACTGCTGATTATGTTTAATATTAAAGGCACCAATGATGATATACCAGGAGACTAAGAGTATCTTTAAATCACACATGGAAATATGAATCTCACCGTTCCATCACAAGTCGGACACTCTTTAGATGGCAAAGGAATATTAAGATCCATAGTGGATGGAAGGTGGACCAACTCTGCTCGATTATCAGCGATAGCATCTGCTACAAATTCAGCCGTTGCCTTCTCTCCACTGCAAAAGAATCCATAGGAATATATATATAATAAACAGAAAACTGTAATAGATTAGACAACTCAATAGATAAACTGCAAAATGTAAATGTTAACTTCATTTCCAATCTATAAAGGTCAGCCGAACAAATCTTTTCCTCCAATTATGATGCAGCGTGAAGCTCACAAACATGACACACTCACACATGAGAGTGAAAGCAAAGAGAAGTTCTCTATTAGAAATTTATTTTCATCAAAAGACTGCTACATACATGTATACCTAAGGTATTTGCTACCAAAATAGGAATAAACTAATCCTAACTAGAGTAGAATTTATAAACTAACCTAACTAGAGTAGAATTTATAAACTAATCCTAACTAGAGCATGATTTACAAAATAGTTTCCTAGATAAAACATAAACTCTCAAAACTAATCTATAAATAGTAGTAAAGCCAAATAGGAAGTTTAAATAACATGGGAATATAAAAGAGATATATTCAAAACAAAAACAAACTAGAAAATCTGCAGTATAAAGCTGCTGCCACAGCAGGTACCAGTTGTCTTCTGCAGCCCCTTTCCTTTCCCCACAAATTTGACACTAATATGCCCTGCATCAAATGACCTCTATGTTCTGAATGCTCGAAACTATATATGCGACTGTTGTGTTACTAAATCAAGTTTTACTACATTAATCCATATCAGTCTGTGTTATATGTTTGATCTTTCTTTTCTCCCTTCAGTTTCACTTATTTTCATAAGTTTTGTGGCGATAAGGTACCTCCTTAAGGTGTAATTTTTCACTTGGTAGTGCACTTTTCCTGATCCTTTGCACATATTACACCGCAGTGCCTGCCACCCATTGCAAGTCCGACAATTCCTGCATTATACAAAGCAATATCATTCAATTTATCACTCAATTTCAGTTAACCTATGCCTTCTCAATAAAAGCATGTGGATTACAAAATGCTTTCAGATTTTGACAATTTCAATTCAATTTTACAAGAAATATCAATAATTTTAGCCTTTTAAAATCCACGCACTATTTTCTTCAGGTAATAACAAACACATTTTATTCCTTTGAAATCCATGCACTGCTTTTCTTCAGGTAATAACAAGCATGAACTTGTAGGCCTTCAGCTTCATAAAAATGATATGTAATTGGGAGACAGAAAGGCACATAGATCAACAGTTCAAGTACAAAATATGAAATAATTGAGAAAAGAATCAATCAATGTAGTAAATTGATACAAAGTGATGATTACTCAAATATTTCAAAGGAACGTTTATAATACTTCTGCATGAATATTAATTATTATCATCAGCATAACATGCATAAAACATTTGAAACTGCACTGCCGTTTTTTGTCAAAGTTAACTTTGTTCTGCACAAAGATATAAAAGCAGAATTTTCAAATTTCCTAGAAAGAGAAGTTATAGCTTCAGTGCTTCACAGAACCTGGGTGTTATAAAAGACAGCATCCAGAGTTAAGATAAATATGTAACATACGTTAATAAGCTCAAATAGCACTAGAATAGTATAAATTGGCGGCACCTTTGACATATCACCTTCTTTCCCAGCTCCAAAGCAATATCATAGGTTCCAAGAGTAGCAACAGCCTGAAATCAAGCAGGGAATTATATATATATATGTTTCCCAGCGTCAATAATTCAACTCGAAGTTGAGTGCAATTAACCTAAGTTAGATATCGATTAATAGGGTACCGAGAAAACATTATCCCACAAAGCAGTCGACAGAGACAAACCCAGTAATCCACTTTATTCAGGGGCAAATTTAAACAAACAGTTCAATTGAGTAATATACAAGTAAGCATAAACCCATACATGAATCCGTAAATGGGTATGTAGAAATACAGGAAACTGGAGAAAGAAATAAACCCATTTGCGGAAATGACAAGTAGAAGTAAGAATCGAAGAATTATCAAAGTTTGCCTAATAACAAGCATACAGATAGATAAAGACTAGCATAGAATGAAAACTTACAAAGACAGAAAGATAAGAAAGCTTGGATATGAGCTCAGGGACACCAAAACCGCGAGGAGCAGAGCCAGCAAAGTCGAAGGCAAGAGTGAAAGGAGACAAGACCACCTTAATTGGGAACTCAAAAATGTCAATCAATTGCTGGCCATAACGAGATGCGATGTGCTTGTATTGCCTGTCGGCGAACTGCTTCACATTCTTAATGAGACGGTCTGTTCCTCGGGACATTGCTCAGGCTGAGGGAAGAGACGATGGGAGAAGATAAGAGCTTGGAGGTCTAACCGAATATATAGGCGCACACTGGCTGCAGACCATTACTACAATCGGTTCGGTTTGATTTTATTATTTCATACTCCAGTTTTTTAATTATTTTTAATATTTTCATTCAATTTATTTAATTTAATTTTTAAAATTTAAGTAGAAATATTACCAAGTTAAACTTAATTTTTTTAAAAAATCTATTAAGTTAATATAAAATATATAAATGAAGGATTTTAATATAAACGAATCCAATATATTTACAATTAATATAATTATAGTCATATAAAATTATTATAAATTCTACATATTTAAGAAATGTAGAGTAGCATGCATTCAACTAACATAATTTGAATTATTAACTAAAATAATTTCTAATTTAATTTATTTGTTTCATTTTATTTTTCTGTCTTCCAAATTATATAGTAAATTATTTATATTTTATTTTTCAAACATTTCTCAATTAAATATGTATAGAAAAACAAATTAAATGATAAAAGTAATATGAATTTATTCAAATATTAAGAACAACAAAATAAAATGTATAATTTTCAATTATATTAATTAATCATATGAAATTAATTACTATTTTAATTATATAATCAATTACATGATTTTTGTAGTGTTATTTATTACAATAATTATTTCAAATCAAAGCAAATGCAAAAAAGAAAAGGTAATTAATGACCTAAATAACACCATTCTATGAAGATTTAAGACAGTCAAGAACCTGTTTTCAGAAAATAAACCAATGCGTACGTGGTCCAATAGAAACCCACATTTCACTTTTCAGTGAATTTGCGGTAAGCTTATCACTTCTCTCCATCAGAATCGAATTCGCAGCCATTGTCTCTCTCTAACAACAGCAAGCTACGGAAAAAGATTGCATTTTCCAAGCTTCAAAAAAAAAAAAAATCTCTTATCTTTACTCGCTCTGAAAATAGCAGGCAATGGCGGCACCGGCAGTGGCGGTAAACGGAGGAGTGAAGGTAGCTTCTCAAGCCTATCTCGAGAGCAAGGGTGTGAAGGACACTAGGGTGTTAATAGCTGATCTCTGCCGCCAGTTCTACAACCTTGGATGGGTCTCTGGGACTGGTGGTAGCATCACCATTAAGGTCCATGATGACTCCATCCCCAAGCCTCAACAGCTCATCGTTATGTCCCCTTCTGGTAAATAGTATTGTATTATCTGATTACTGGTTTGTAGTGCATAGATTAGTATAAAGCTTGTTTCTTTTCACCTTTTTTTTTTAACTGCTGGGGCTTTTTGTTATTTTAGCTTAATCGCTTGTCTGTGTTTCCGCTGTCTTTGATTACTGGGTATGTGTAATGGAAAGCTTGGTTATTTTTATATATTTAATCATGTTGTTAAATTTCTTCTTTATTTAATTAATTGCTAAATTGCATATCTCTGCTTGCACGAGTGCTTCAGTGGTCTAAATTTTTCTCGCCCTTGGCTGAGTTCTGTAAGCATCTATGCTATTTTAGTTCGTAGGTGGTATTCAACCTTTATCCAGTAGAAGTTGAGTTGCTGGTATTCAACCTCAACTCTTTTAGGAACAAATCGCTGGGATTTATAGCCAATTTTTGTTCAGTTAAATAATTTCTATTTTATGTAGCTTATTTGGGCTCTGAATTTTTTTCATGTTCAATAAGTTTTTCTATCTGCATTAACGTTCATATTTTATTGAAACTCAGTTGTATTTTTTGTGATTTGGAATTTCCCAGGTGTGCAGAAAGAAAGAATGGAACCAGAAGACATGTACATCTTAGCTGCAAATGGGTCTATCTTGTCTTCGCCATCTCCAAAGCCTTATCCAAACAAGCCTCCTAAGTGTTCTGATTGTGCTCCTTTATTCTTAAAGGCATTGATTTCTTTATTCTTAATCTTTTATCTGTACCAATAATTACTTAGTGATGTCTTTTATGCGATATCAACAAAATGCTATAACTTGATTTGTCTTCAGTAGCATTCAATTCTGAAATGAGTTACTGTCAGTGCAGTTGCACATGGAATTTCTGAAATAGTTTCCTGCTGCTATTTGATTCATTATGATATCAGACAGATGCTACAGTGTTTGATGTCTGATTAGTTGCAATATAAGACCTTACTCAATTTTTCTCTTTTATGATTGAAATGTAAAACTGTACAAATCTCCAAGCATGTTCTTATCATTTTGACCTGTTTGATTTTTTTTTTAATTTATATAATCAGATGAGAACATGTTAGATTCCTTTGAGAAAAAGATTGGTGTCAGATTAGAAAATTTTATCTCACTTGATATATTTGCCTTATGACACATTTCTATTTGCTTGAATTTTCACTTCTGTGTATTAGCTATCAATCTCAAGTAGTGTTTGGGACTGAATTATCTGCTTTTGTAAGAAGTCTATGTAAATCCTGGAATTGGAACTGTCATCTTTAAGTCCTAAAACTTATTTTAATCACCAACTTTGAAATTTATAAAAATATTCTTGTTCCCACCTTACATTTACAAATTGTGTAAAGGACTTTATTAAATATTTTATTACAGCTACAATGATGTCTTATATATGGAGTTATGATTATGGAATCTTCATATGAAGATCATTAAGGATTAGGATGCCATTTAGTCATTTTTCTGCTTTTAGTTTTACAAGTTCTTCCTCGTAAGGTTGCAGTAAAAATATTAAGTTTCTGATTTGAATTTGATCCAGGCATATGACATGCGTAATGCAGGAGCTGTTATTCACAGTCACGGTATTGAATCTTGTCTTGTAACAATGATCAAGCCGCTCTCGAAAGAATTCCGAGTAAGTGTTTGTGTGGCATTTAGATAAATCCAATCATCTTTGCCGCTTCTTGTTGTTATTTTGTTATGATCTCCTTTTCATTGTAGCATCATCATGCGTTCCCCTTGTCTCTATAGAGATCTCGTGGAGTTGTTGGGTAATACAGTTTTGCTAAATGTTGGGGGGAGGGAAGGTTTTGTAGTTTACCGTTTTACAGAAGAGAGGACCAAACTGCATATTAATGATTTTTTCTGGTAATTTTTTAGAAATGTTAATAGTTTACATATCCAAAATGGTGAATCATTTTCAACAAGTGTTGAAATGCAATTCACATTAAACTTTTGCATTTAGTTTTCTGTATTAGCGCATGAAATTAACTAAAATTTAGAATATCATCTTCTATAAATGGGTTTTCACAGAAAGGTTCGTCTCTACTGTGTTGGAGGTTTTTTGCATCACATGATCTATCTTCACTGTAAATTCAGGACATAAAGTTATATCACTGTTAAATTCTTAAAACGATATGTCTTGTGACGAATTATTGTTGATATGCCCTAATAGACCAGTAATCTTTCATTTGTTCTCAAACAATCAACACTGTAGCACTAGTACTCTTTTTAATCAACTGCTGCTGATTTTTGTTTTGCCTTTTGTTTTTCCTGTGCATTTTTTTAACATTTGCAGATTACTCATATGGAGATGATAAAAGGAATCAAGGGTCATGGCTATTATGACGAACTTGTTGTACCAATAATAGAGAATACAGCCTATGAAAACGAGCTTACAGATTCTCTAGCTAAAGCCGTATGTTTTGGTTATAAACTGGACTCTCAAACCTTTGCGTTGATTCTAGCATGTGACTATTAATAGACATCTGTTGAACACAACAATACTATCAGAGTAAATAAGCAATAATTTCTATGTGGTAGAGCCAAAGAACCTCGTAGGCTATAGTCTTCTCACATCATATATGTGTGTCAACTTGTATCATTGAGTGGCATAGTAAATGCCAATTTGAACATGTTTCTATTGTAGGAAAACCTAGATCGTACTAGAGGGCTGAATCATTGCTGCCTCAGAAAATTGTTTCCCTTAAGATTTTCACTAAAAGATATTTATAAATTATATTTAATAGGAGGATCTGTTATGCAGACCTGATGTCTGCTAAATGATGGAAAAAAATACATATAATGCCTACCAATTAGATTTGTGTGAATGCGTAGCTGTTATTTTTGTTTTTGTATATTTTAATGTGAGGAATAGTTCTCCGGACTATTTGAAACTTCATTCATGTTTTTCAGATAGAAGCTTACCCCAAAACAACAGCTGTTCTTGTTCGCAACCACGGCATCTATGTATGGGGAGACTCATGGATCAATGCCAAAACTCAGGTTCATGCCCACCTATTAGATGATATAAACTAAGTTCTTCCCTGTTACCATGCAAAATGTTTAGTATTCTTCTCTTTTTTGGTTATTTGATTTCTACTATCACTAGTGTACGTGAAAAGGAATGCCAGGAATATAATCTTTACTGAAAAATGGCCTGAGTAGTCCAGTTATTGGATTTGTGAGAAGTTGCAAAGTTCAGTACTATTCCAAAGTCATGACAATCTGTTGAATAACTATTTCAATCCGTTTCAAAGGTGAAGAGCATGGTTTAATGGGCATAGCTTAGATTGGAAGTATTCCCATTTCCAATTACAATTTGAAGGGAGACACCATTCATACTAGTGGTAAAAATGTGGAAGATAATTTAGGAAACTAAAGAGCACAGATCATCCTATATATAGGCTGCTTTTGAGATTTATTTTTTGTTTAATGTTTTCACATTGGTTGTTTTTGTACTTCACGACAAGTAAGCTATGCGATATTGAAAGTTTCCTTTGGCAACTCACAAATTATGTAATGTATTTGTGGCAAAAACCTCATTTGTGGATATTGAATTGGGCAGTTATCATTTGTGGATATTGAATGGGGCAAGTATCAATTGTAGCAAAAGCCTCATTTGTGGAAATTGAATTGGGCAATTATCATTTGTGGAAACCTTATTCGTGTTTTTTTTTGTTCTATTCTACTCAATTAATCCTTAATCCAGGATAGTTGGGGCTGCCATATGGATATTTTCCATTTATTCTACTGTTCTTGGTTTAAGGCTGCATCTATAGGAAGGTCGATGTTGCTAAATCCTAATTTTCTATTTTATCCAAAGTCATTCATATCTGTACATCTTGTCTTTGTGATTTCTTCTAACATGGATATGCTCAAGGATAGAAGCTTTGCTGATTGAGAGTAGTCACTAGGCATGCTCGTACCATCTCAATCACCAGTTTCTCATTTTGTTTTTAGCGGGTGTTACCTTACATCTTTGCAAGCACAGTCATGAATGCTATTTCACTAAGCCTGAAACCTTGAAATCTACGAAGTTAAATCAAATCCTCTGTTTTTTTTTTGAGAAATATTTTAAAAAGAGGCACCTATATATGTGGGGATCATCTCTTTCCTAATTACAATATCATACTTTGCGTTTTACTTCTGTGACAGTCTGGAACTCTGGAATGACTAGCATTACAAGGTCACTTATTTGAGTGACATCAGATCGCAGATGTCAAAAGTTACATTGCAATGATGTTAAATGACGTTAAACTAGACAATTTTTTGTGCAATTTCCCTCCAGGGGTTGATTCTTGTTTTAGCATCCTGTTGCTTACAGAGCTTATTATGCTTTCCTTAATTTGATGACCGAATCTCCAGGCTGAATGTTATCACTATCTATTTGATGCTGCAATCAAACTTCATCAACTTGGGTTAGACTGGTCTACTCCAAACCATGGCCCAATTCAAAATTTCAAACGAATGCTAGGTGGTAATGGAATAAACACATCTGTGAAGGCAGGAATGAAGGATTCAAATCATGATATCGAGCCATTGCCAGTAAGTTCTAAAATGTTGGCCTGAATACTACTAATGTTAATGCCTTTTACATTTGATAAGTCCTGTACCTCAGCCTCAGGGCTTAGCAGTATGTATAGTTTTCTTTAGTACCAATGAACTTTGGCTTTGGATTTCAAATTAAAATATTTTACACAATCAATTTGCACTTTCAATTTTTAAATTATTTGGTTGTAGCGCTGCATTGTCCTCGACATTGAAGGGACTACTACACCCATATCATTTGTTGCTGATGTTCTCTTTCCATATGCCCGTGATAATGTTGGGAGGCATTTGTATGCAACATATGAGACTGCAGAAACTCAAGATGATATAAAATTGTTGCGCTCTCAAGTAAGATCTTTTTTTTTGTTGGAAATTTTGATATGCTTGTGCGTTGAGTAATATCCATTGGCATTAGTCCATTGATTTTATGCTTTTATTACATTCTACCTCCAACTAGTTTTGGATTAAGGTGTAGTTGTGTCTTGCTTGCTATCAGTTGAACTGTTTGATGTATCATGATTGCCTCATATTTGAGTAAGGGTTGCAATTAGGAAAGTGAAGTTGATACAGTATATTTGAACTTGGATTGACTTAAACTCTCAAGAGAAATTCAACTCAAATTCAATCGAATTTTGTTTCTTTTTGTATTCATACTAGGCTCAGTATGGTACTCAAAAGAACTTTGAGCTCAAGTTTACTCTACTTGGTTAGCATTGAAAATTCAAATAATTTTTTAAAACTAAGTTTCACTTGAAGTTTGCATATATATATATATATATATAAGGGTGACCTGATGCATGAAGCATCCCACAATTGTAGGCTTTTAGGAAGGTTGATGTATGCAGTCTTACCTCTACTTTGCTTATATATAATATGATTATATTTTTAAAATTATGTAAAAAATTGAGTATAATATAAGTATGTTTTTTAAAATTGAATAAACAAAGGAACACTTGTCAAGGCATTTAAGCTACTTGAGTTTTGCATCACTAGAATTTAAATGGCTCATTACTTGAGCTGAAAAATGAATAAATAACTTCAGATGTGGAAATCGATGGTCTGTTTTTAGGATGTAGTGTGGGATCTGACGTAATTGATGCCGAGACAGAAGCTACTTTCTGGACATGATTTGTTTTAACTGTTAGGAATCAGAACTCAAAATTTGATGAAGCAGAGCAGAGCAATTAAGATTAGCACTTGGGGGTTAATCGTTACCATTTGTTCTCTTGTAATTCGAGAGGCTCCTTGAAAATATGTTATTGTTAATTTATTAATTTTTCATCAATCATTTTTCAGGTTGAAGATGATCTGGCCCAAGGTGTTAATGGTGCAGTGCCAATTCCACCAGATGATGCAGGGAAAGAGGACGTAATTGGTGCTTTGGTTGCTAATGTTGAAGCAATGATAAAAGCAGATCGGAAGATCACTGCATTGAAACAATTACAGGCAAGTAATAAGAAACATGATCTGGAATCTTTTCAAGGGATTGGTGTACCTGGTACAATAGTTATGATTTATCTTTGCAGGGTCATATATGGAGAACTGGATTTGAGAATAATGAATTGGAAGGAGTTGTTTTTGATGATGTACCGGAAACACTGGAGAAGTGGCATTCCTTGGGAATCAAGGTTCTCTTCCTTAACCTCCTTTATCCTAGTTATTTTTCATGTATACCATAATGTGAAAACCCACTTTTTGGTGTCAACCTATCAGATTTACTTGGATTAGCTTATAGCATTTCTTACCCAGCTATTTGAGTGGATAAACAATAATTTCAGAAGATTACTTGCCTTGGTGGCGTTTAAGATGTGAATGTGAAATAGGAATATTACTCTTGAAACATGGTAAATTATTAGAGTATGAGGGTTGTCTTCCTGGTGCATCATAGAAGCATTTAGAGTTTTAGACGCCAGATCTTTCCTTTTTGTTGAGTGAGCTTAACCAGCCCCTCCTTTTGTTTGTTTTTCCTGAGAAGCTTAATGCAATTTCATATGGACATAAGGTATGCCTTGAAAATGAATGAAATATGCCAAACATGGGACAAGCTGCACCAATGTACATTCAAAACTTTGATCACTGATCTTTTTTTTTTGGCTTGGTGAACTTTGGGTCATGACAACATTCAAGATTAATCTTCCACTTTCAATTAGTCCTGCTGGACTGCCAATAAAATTCTTCTGTATCTTCAATTATTGTTTTTTTTTTTTATTTTATTTTCTGACCTGATACATTATTATATATGTTATTTATGTGGTGTTACTTTCTATTATTTGTTATTTCTGTGGTTTTAGTTGCTATTTTTCTCTTGCTTCAGGTGTATATATATTCTAGTGGTAGTAGATTGGCTCAAAGACTTATATTTGGAAAAACAAACTATGGAGATCTGAGAAAATATTTGTCTGGATTTTTTGATACTGCTGTAGGGTAAGCTTTATAGTTGATCTATTTCAATATGGGTTTAATTTGGTTTAAGCCACATCTCATCTCATTATCACTTCTCTTTTCTTACAGGAACAAAAAAGAAACAGGCAGTTATGTTGAAATTTCAGAGTCTTTGGGAGTTGATAAACCATCTGACATTTTGTTTGTCACAGATGTCTTGCAAGAAGCCATAGCTGCAAAAGGAGCAGGTAACTATTCGCTCCCTCCTTTTTTAATTCATGAAAAAAGAAGGAATTGTTACAAAGGAAACTAGTGAAATCCCGTTTTCAAAATTTTTTTTGTTTGAGTTCTTTCCACGTGATTACTTGAACAGATGATCTCCATTTCTGGAGCCTCATTCTTTAGCTGGAGCGTCGATGTTGGGCTAATTCATTCTTTGTTGTTATTGGGTGTCTGAATATCAAAACTCTGTAGACAGGTTTAGACAACTCATGTGAGAACATAATGTGAAAGGGTAATACGAGTCATTTCGCTGTCATCACTAGCTTTAACCATCATTGATAAAAGGGATGGCTTGTTCTTATTTAGATTGCCTGCAACTTTTTGCATTCTGAGAAGGGAAGATTTATTTTTCCTCTGCAAACTAATGAAATATAAGATGTTGAAACTTTGGTCACCCTGGATGTTACAATACGAAACAAAAGCACATACTTTCCTGGGGAAAATCTGGTTATGAAGAAGCTAGATTTAGCAAGTGTTGCCTGGTGATTACAGAGGTTTTCTCAATTCATCTTTAGCGGTGTGGAAGTGAAATTTTTGTTTTGAAGTTGAGAATAATTACATAAAATGAGTTTCGAATTTACATTTGTCTTATACTGATTATTTCTTGCATTTTTCATCTATGTTTTAGGTTTGGATACAGTGATTTCTATCCGACCAGGAAATGCTCCTCTCCCAGAAAATCATGGATTCAGGACCATTAACACATTTGCAGAAATCTAATGGAATCAGACTTGTACTTGGTTTAATGACACTTATGTGACATGATCCGATGCATAAATAAAAATCCATTTCAGCTTCTTATATCCAAGGCTGACATAGAGTGTGCATATAATATTTTGATTTTGATGCTTAATCTGACAAGGAACCATGATGTGTTTTCCCGAATAGTCCTAGCTAGCAGTCACCTGAATCTCTATTGAATACTTGCAAAACTCTAGAATGGTTAAGACAATTTATTCAGTACAACGTAAGATGCATCATATGATCAATATTAATAATAAAATCATTATTAATGTATTCTAAAATTTCTCGCATTCTGATGGCATGTTGAAACACTATTACGATGTCTAAGAATAGTTTTGTAATGAAATCGTGTCTGAAAAGGGGGCAAGATAGGAAACCAAGAAAAAGTATTACATCATTGTTTTACCAAAGAAAAAAAAAATGTAGAGTTACAGGCATTAATAATGTGAGAAATTGTCTCAATTATGAGTTTATTGCATTCACTTTTCAGAGTGTATTAATTTTTTTTTTTTTAAAAAAAAAAAGAAGAAATCTAGAAACCCTCACGAGAGAATAAAGCACTCTTGAGGAATGTCAAAAGGAGCATTAGTAATTTTAAAGAAAATATTGTGAAGATGTTGGAGAACTTTTCCACCAACTATTATCTAAAGAACCATCATCAGCAATTGAACAAAGAAACCCATCAAGTGTTGACATTGGTTCTGGCTGAGCACCCTGTGTTGCCTAATTATTATTCTATTCTGACCACTTGTATAAAGGACATTACCCATTTGATTGGTTTTGACAATATGAATCCTTCAAACGAAATTAAAATACACACCGTTTTGTACCCTTTTGTTTTATTGTTTTATCTCTACATAACATAAGCTTAGCTCACTCCTTCCACTTTGGCCACCAGACCAACCACCTACACCTAGTATTTTCTATAGGAATGCCTATTTAGCTTCTTGTATATAATATAGAGAGGTTCTTTATCTATTGCATTAACAATTAAAGTCCAGCTTTATGCATTGACAAAGTAAAAACATTGAACAGAAACAAGAAAGAAAAGTTTCCCACATTTTCTTATCTACTTTTCCTTCATTTTCAATCATCATCATATCAAAGTCCCACTTTCCCTTTCTTTCCTCTATTTTTCTTTTTTAAATAATTTTATTTTCATATGAGAACAGGTCTCCTCTAAGTCAAAAAAAAAAACAAAAAAAAGGGGAAAAAGAAAAAGAAAAAAAAAAAAAAAAACCCTGCGTGATTGCATAGCAGCTTAAAGTGGTAGCAAAGGACAACGACTTCACTTCCTTCTTGAAAGAAACAGCTGAGATGGGCCATTGATTTCTTTTATTCATAGTTCCTTACATACACTTTATACATTTTATTGGATACCCTAAAATCTGACACTCCCTAGATAGATGTGCATTCATCCCAAAAAACTAAAATGCCTACTCAAGAATCCAAGTACTGCTAACACTGCAAGAATATCTTTTATTAAAGATTCAGTCAGCTAAAACCTCCACAGTGTTCAGAACAGACCATTTTATATATATCCTACAGATATATTACAAAAGAAAATGTATAAAAAAAATGAAATTAGCTTCCCTTAATGCGATATGTAAATTTACAAATGCTGTCATATGAGCTTGCTATTTTTGATATATACGTAGACTGTTCTAACCTATGTGATATTTTCACATTTTGAAAGTAGAATTACTTGAAGTTTGATCAAATTAAGGAAAGTAGAATTTTCCATTTGCCATTAATATCAATGCGCCAAACTGCCGGTTTGCTCCTTAATGTACGTAGCCTGCTTCTACAATGATTGAGCAGAGACTTTTCCTTGCTATTAAACTTGGAAGGGAACATGCCTATTTCAATTATAAATGTTCAACTTCGTTTCTAGTTGAAAAAATTAAATTCATATCAACCAAGCACGCGCATACAGAGAGAAAGAGAGAGAAAGAACACAAGAAGTTGATGATTGTAGACAGGAATAAGCATGGGGAAAAGGCAGTAATCGCCCAACAAAATTCATGAAAAGAGTCCACTTAGAGAGAGAGTGGGCAGAAATTCAAGAAATCAAGTTCTCTTGGAATACACTGAGAAGAGTCTGGAGAAGAAAAGATTCCTTTTCCCATGCTGATATATAATATCAAAAATGAAAATTTGCCTAAATAATATTGTCTGATAATAATAGTCCAAATTCATGAAATAGGCTAAAGAAGAAACACACACTGGGAAAAGGGAGGATCAAATGAGAGAACGAAAGGAATAAAGACTAAACAAAGACTTCACCATGTATGTCATGAAAAGAGACATCAGATTGTACAATTAAACCCAAGTTCACTACCTCTCCCTCAGAAGTCAAAGCCATCCAAAACCCTCCTCTAGTCCTTTTTTTTCTTCCTTCCATCTTCAAGAAAATCAAGATCCTGAAACTTTTGGAGAGGTCACAGGAAACAGTGGCAGCAATTGGGGTTCTGAATCTCTAGGAGTAGACATGGGCGATGGATGCAAGTAAAACCCTTTCTCTGCTATTGCTCTCTCCTCCTCTGACGAAGAATTCCCTATAGATGGGGAGAACTTGTTGAAAGGATCTTCATTATTCAATGGAGTCACTGGGCTAAGTGTCAGCTTGGGGAAGTCAAGCAAGCTTGGAGACAAGATCTCCTGCTTGTTTCTTGGCGAAAATCCTGAAACCGAATTGTTACTTGCAAAACTAGGCAACAAAGTGTTGATCATGAGACTGTTTTTAAGGTTGTTGTTTCTCCTTTCGTAGAGCTTGAAGCTATTTTGTTGTTTCTTGGGCATGCTTCTGATAGGAGGGATGGTGAAGTTTCTTGTAGTAGTAGATGAGGTGGGTGATGGAGATGGTGGTGCTGGATCTTGAGCTGTTCTTGAAGAGGCTTGCTTTGCTGTTTCTGTTGAGCCAGTGAGCATTTGAACTACTTGTTTGAAAGTAGAGGTGTCTGCTTGGACAAAGGTTGTTGGATAAGGGTTAGCGTCAGATCTGGAGATGGGTATTGGAGCGAATGGTAGGGTGTGGATTTGGACACCATTGCTGCTTCCATTGCTTGGAGGAGAGTTTATCGGAGATGGGTGCTTGCCTTCTTGAAGTCTTGTTGTAGTTTCCATTGCTGGGTTCTTCTCTCTCTCAATTCCAAATTACGCTGTCTTCCTTCCCCACCACCACCACAAGCACAACCACAGCCACCAGGAGAAAGAAAAGAAAGGAATGAGAAATGAGCTTTGGGGTGGAGAATAGAGGAGGAGTGAAAAGCAAGGCTTGATGAGGAAGGTGTTAAAAGGGTATTTGCTAATTTTGCTTCTTTTTGTTTTGTATTGCTTTTGTTGTACTTGAGCCACGATTACATATATCCACTGCTCTATTTTTCTAAGCTTTCCTCTTTTTTTTCCTCTTTCTTTTTTCTTTGTTGGGGGTGATTGGCTAGGTAGAAAATGTACCCAACGGTTTTGGAATTGCAAAGAAAATATTAGAACTAGACAAGGGTATTGGTTGTATTTGGGCAACAAGCATCTGTGCTCCCCATTAGCAAAGTCTATAGGAATATAAGAATATATATATATATAGACACACATAAATGTGTGTGGCATTGACTTCAGAGCCCTGACTGCAAGGACTATTGTGCGATAGGATTTGGAGATGAAGGCGACATTTGATCAGAAAGGAACCATACCATAGCCATTCGTTCATTACACTATCATGAATCCCAAACCCTTCGTTTTGATGTGCTGTGTTCTCACTCTCCTCTCCATTTTTAAACCATGAAACCTTGTGTGTTTCTGGCGCGTTTTATGCACGCTCCAACTAAG
>CAOGCB010168789.1:0-16819 GCA_948266635.1 Cnidoscolus chayamansa | reverse complement strand
GTTCTATTACTTGTGCTCCCAACCTTAACTTATCCTATGTGCTTCATATTCCTAAATTCCTTGTTCACCTCTTATCTGTTTGTGCTATCACCAATGCACTCCAATGTAAGATTGAGTTTTTCCCCGATCATTGTGTTTTTCAGGATCTTCACACAGGGAAGTAGAATGGAACTGGTAGACTGCATGATTGCTTATACCTGGTAGATGGGAATCAAGGTGCTCCATATGAAGCCTTTTTTGGAAGAAATAAAGATGTTAACCAATAAATAATTCGGTTGCATAGACGGTTAGGACATCCATCATTTTACGTCTTAGAAAAACTTTATCATGATATGTTCTCGGATGCTAAGTGATTCCGTTTTTTGTGACTCTTGTGAGTATGCTAAATATACCCAAACTTCTTTACCTTTTAGAAATAACAAAAGCACCATTCCTTTTATGCTCATTCATTCTGATGGTTGGGGACCAACTCAAACTGCCTCATTATCTAGTTGTCGGTGGTTTGTCATTGTTATTGACTGTTGCAGTAGAATGACATGGGTATATTTGATAAAAGCAAAAAGTGAAGTTTTCTCTTGCTTTCAGTCATTTCATAAAATGATTTGTACTCAATTTGATACTAAGGTAAATATATTCAGAACTAATAATGGCTCAGAATACATGGATAGCAGATTTGGTTCTTATTTGGAGAATTATGGGATTATCCATCAAACTAGTTGTCCATATACAAGTGCTCAGAATTGAGTGGCTGAAAGAAAAAGTAGGCATCTCTTAGAGGTTGCTAGATCTCTACTGTTCACAATGCATCTACCTATATCTTATTGGGGGATGCTATTTTAGCAGCTACTTATCTCATCAACAGAATGTCTCTTCGTTCTCTTGATTATAGGAGTCATTTAGCTCTCTTAACAGGGAAAAATACATATTTTTTCCTCCTAAAGTGTTCGGATGTGTGTGTTTTGTTCATACTAGGAATGTTGGAAAATTGGATCCAAAGGCACTTAAGCGTGTATTCATTGGGTATTCTCCAACCCATAAGGGCTATAAATGCTACCACACTCCATCCAGGAAATACTTTGTTAGTATGGATGTTACTTTTAGAAAATCCAAATCATACTTTGGTATAGTAGGATCACCTCTTCAGGGGGAGAATCATGAATTGGAAGAGGTGACATCTAGTCCTTTAGTGCTTAATGATCTTACTCGGAACAGACTGATACTCAGGGGAAGACTATTGCCGAGGGGAAAACTAGTACTCAGGGAAATACTATTGTCCAATGGGAGACTAGGTGGTCAAACCTGATCTAATGACTTATTTGACCAAGAAGAAAAAAGAAGCCATTATGCAACATGCTCAGTGCCAAGAATCCGCTTCCTCTAGTAAGTCATTTTCTCTAAAATCTAGTGATGATTTACATATTGCTCTCCGAAAAGGAGTTCGGTCTTATACCCAACAATCCTATCTCTAACTTATTGTCTTATAACTCCTTTTCGCCTGCCTATAGAGCATTTGCCTTGTCTATTCCACAGGATTGGAAGGAAGATATCAAAGATTCCAAATGGAAGAAACCTATGGTTGAAGAGATGAAGGCACTAGCAGAAAATGAGACTTGGAATCTTGTTACTCCACTTGATAAAAATCCGGTTGGCTGCAAATGGGTGTTCGCACTGAAGCGTCATGCTGATGGCTCCATTGAACGATTCAAGGAAAGATTTGTAGTAAGAGGATTTACTCAAACATATAGAGTGGATTATCAAGAAACTTTTGCTCCTGTTGCCAAGATGAACACGATTAGAATCTTGTTATCATGTGCAACCAATCTTGATTGGAATTTACAGCACTTTGATGTTAAGAATGCATTCCTACATAGTGATTTAGAAGAGGAAGTGTACATGCAGATTCCACCTGGGTTTGTTGACGAGAAAACTCGAGGAAAAGTATGTAGATTGAAGAAGGCCTTGTATGGTCTACAATCTCCCAGACTCTGGTTTGATAGATTCAGTAAAGCCATGATCATGTTTGGATATCAACAAAGCAATGCCGATCATACCCTCTTCATTAAACATCATGAGGGTAATATTACTCTTCTCATAGTATATGTTAATGATATAGTGATGACAGGAGATGACAAAGAAGAAATAGCTCAATTGAAGGAAAAAATGGCTCAAGAGTTTACAATCAAGGATCTAGGTAGACTGCAATATTTTTTGGGAATTGAAGTCGCAAGATCAGGAAAAGGAATCTTCATTTCTCAAAGAAAATATATCCTAGATCTCTTGGAAGAAACTGGTATGCTGGGTTGTAAACTGGTATACTCACCCATTGAGAGCAACCATAAACTGCAAGCAGAGACTGGAGATTCAGTTGATAAAAGGAGATATCAAATATTAATTGGAAGACTCATCTATCTCTCACATACTAGACCAAACATAGCTTATGCAGTCAGCGTGACTAGCCAATTCATGCATGATCCACGAGAGTCTCACATGCAGGCTGTTGTTCGCATTTTGCAATATCTTAATTCTGCTCTAGGAAAATGTGTCCTTTTCTCAAAACATAGCCACCTCTACATAGAAGCATTTACTGATATTGATTAGGTTGGGTCTTCATATTATAGAACATCTACAACTGGCTATTGTACATTCGTGGGAGGAAATTTGGTCACTTAGTGAAGCAAGAAGCAAAGTATAGTTGCCAGATCAAGTGCAGAAGCAGAATTTAGAGTTATGGCTCAAGGCATTTGTCAACTTCTATGGTTTCAGAAATTACTAAAGGAGCTGAAATTGTCTACAACTGTTAAATCATCTGTGTACTGTGATAATAAAGTTGCCATCAGTATAGCTCACAATCCAATACAACATGATCGTACGAAACACATTGAAATTGATAGACACTTCATCAAGGAAAAACTTAATGGTGGCATTCTTGAGCTTTTCCATGTTACATCTAACAAGCAGCTGGATGATATCTTTACTAAAGGACTTATTAACAGGACCTATCACAACCTAATTTCCAAGTTGTGTATGTGTAATATATACGCACCAACTTGAGGGGGAGTGTTAGTATATGTGACCAAGTCATAGTTATTGACTATAAGACTAGGTCCTATAATTGAGTTCTAAGTTAGATATATTTCCTAGTTTAGTTGTTTATTTTTTCAAGGATTCCTCGTGTATAAATACACATACAGATCTAAATAAAACATTACATTCTCAGAAATCTTCAACAATTAACCAACTCTTCTTGAAATCGTGCCACTTGAAATGCATGTGATAGGATTATTGTTGCACCATTCTCACCATAGGCCTTATATTGTCCCTCAATCCCCTAATGAAACTTGCAAGGAAATAGACCACCCTAATTCTCACATCTTCAAATTTATCTTTGTAATCTTCAATGGATCCTTCTTGCCTAATCCCCATTAGTTATTCCACTTCATCCTCAAATTTAACACAATTCCCTTACAAAATCTGCCCAAGAATGGCTACCACACCCCCTAGTCAATTGTGGTACCAAGCATCAACTTTATCAATTAAAAATAAACTAGCTACTACCACCATTTGTTTTTTAGCAATCCCATAAACTTCAAAATATTTAATGCATTTCCTCAGCCAAGCCCTATGGGTTCCTTTTCCATTAAAAGTTACTAATATGGTTTTGGGTACAAATTTAGGCATATCTCCATAATCAGCTACAGATCCAGCACTGTTGGAGTATTTTTGCAGTGCCTTTGGACTTGGTAGTATTCCCCTTCCACCGAGAAACACAAAAGGATTTCCTGCTGCTACTGTGGGGTTTCCAACTCCATCACTACTTTCTCCCGCATCTCCTTTGCCCTTTTCAGGTCCCCAATGCCCAATAGAGATTGCAATTTCTCTATGATGACATATCTAGTCTTAATTGCACTCTACCTTATTTCTTCCCTAAGTTCATCTTTATCTTTCCTTGCATTTTCTTGCAAAACTCTATTTTTTTCCTCCAGCTCCATCATTATGGTTTTGATTAATTGTTCCAAATCTCGTCATCATAACTGTTTCTATCAGAAAAAAAAATAATAATTCAGCTGCTTCCCTTTCAAAATTGTACTCTAATACCAAATTGTCAGGTATAGCGACTGAGAACAAAATTTTAGATGAGAATATAAGAATTGAGATGAGAAATAGAAAGAACTGGGATGAGAATAGAGAGAAAAATAGAATAGGGATGAGAGAATAGAGAGAGAGAGAGAAAAGATATAGAGAGAGAAATACTATTGATTCTGATTCTTGATTGCCCTGTACATAGGTTGGTAATCTCTTTTATATAGATAACTCGAGATAACTGCTTCCTAACTAACTCCTCTTATTCCCTCCAATTTCCACATCAGTTATTCATCTCTATTCTAATATGTAACAGCATGTAAACTCGTTTTCTTCATACATTCATACAGGACAATCTAACAAGTTGAAAGCAAGTTGAGTAACTTCTCATGAATTATCATGATAATGATATATTAGTTTGCTCGCAAATAGAATTACCAAATATTATATATCCAAGGCATACCATCAACGGTTAGTCAGTTACTGTATAAATCAGTAGACAAGTGAAGAATATTATTTGTCAATCATCTCAATGTTTCTCAATTCATTTTCCCAATATGTATGCATTAGATCTTCCAAGTTCAGTTCAGGATTTCTAAGCCAATGTCCAGCCAATTCACCTTTGCTCTTTTTAAGAGAATTGAGGGAATAGGGACTCAGAACATGGGTCTATCAGATGAATGAAATGCTTCAGCCATTGGACCAAACCAGGACAGACCACTCTTGCATTTTTCTCTCTAAAACAACTTAATTGTAATTTCACATGACATTATGCTTGCTGTTACCATTTTGTTGCATCACCAGGTTTACTTAATAATTAATATGACAATAATAAGAATGTTACTCCCACCACACTGCAATTAGATTCAAATACACCAGTTGTAACTTTTCACGTTTCTGGTGCTGAACCCATGAGAAAAGATTCACCAATTACAGTTTTTGGCTTCACATATTAGTACATCTAAGATCTAACTGGAAAAAGAACTAGAGAAAAAAAAAAGAAATAATTACTTAAATAAAGAAACTGCAATTATTGATTTTTTTTAACCCAAGTTTTTTAATGCTCAACTTGAAAGCATGAAAGAAATATCAAAAAGGTGGCCAATACTTACAGCAATCATAACACTTTGGTGGAAGATTATTGGGGATAGAAAGACCCAAAAGATGTCATAAACAAATGCGCAACACAGAAGTACAGCAGCAACCTGCATTGCAATAACAATATTATGAGAAAAAGCCAATAACATATTGTGAATGGATGACAAGTTCTAAAAGCCTGATACCTTAATGTTAGGCAACCGAGCCACCTGTAAGACAGTTATCATCAAGCAGATTCCCTAACAAAAAATAAAAGTCATTATCAACAAGGACCCACAGGAGAGTGGAAGTCATGTAAACTCTTAATTTCCACAATTCAAATTTATAACATATTGCACCAAACCATCTCCTAGTATGTAGAAAAAGCATCCACCTTTCCTTCTCACTTGCAGCTCTTTTTTCTTATACTGGAGTGCAAGGTTTTCCTTTGCATTGAATGGTATATATTTGATAGAAATACCAACTAAATGATGGAGGATCAGCCAAAGATTATAGGAGAAGTTACACATGAGTTGCATTTTGTTGTCATAATTAGAATCTTGTTTTGTAATCATCATCAGGTTTTATTTTACTTAATTTTTCATTATCAAGATTTTCTTTATTTTATGCTGATTTTCCTTTCCCACAATGGGACAATGATGACTATATGAATCTCCCTTACTTAAAGCTAGGATTTAAGTGCGATGATCGAAATTTTATTTAGTTTTTTTTTTTCCTTTCTTCCTTCCTCTTTTCTTTTTCTGTAAGGATGTTTTCTACATTTCTTTTCATTCCTGAATTCCTTGCACTGCTTCATACAACCAGATACTATAAAATTATGTGGCCTAAGTTCCTATATGAGATAATGTTTGATTATGTTGAACCCCATGCACATAGTGATGCAGTCTCACTCATTTTAGCTACATCAAACACAGGAATTGGTGACAGATTTCTCAAAAGATACTATCATAGGCACCATCCATATCAATGTTCAAATAGAAAATGCTATTCGAGTCAATATCAAGATCATTTTCTCACTTCAAAATTACTTTTTGCACTTCTACTGGTAGAATTGATGAAAGGTTCAAAAAAGAACTGAAGAGGAACTCGAGTACATACGACCGGAACTTGAATACATACTTCATACACTTACAAAGTTTTCAAAATGAATGGTTCCAATAGATAAAAATAAATACATAAATAAAAATTAACAAGGACATTAACCAGCCAAGTAATGCAGCCAGGATTTCCACATGATTACCTATTCTTTCTAAAAGTGCTATCACATTTATATTTAATCTTTTAACGAAGTATTCAGAAGTTCACATTTAGCATTAGCAACAGCAGTCATTTTCTACACTACAAAAATGCATCAAAAACTAACCTATACTCACACATGAAACTTACAAGAATATCTTGCCCAATCCATGAAAATGATGTCCGCCGATTCACAATCCAGAAAATAGCAAATGCCAGACAACAGCAGAATATAACAAGCGAAACAACAGAAGTTTCCCCTACAAGAGGGCATTTTACTTTCTTTTCCATACAAGTGCTGCATCTTCTGCTCAATAAACAAGAAAGAGTAACATGAATAAAGAGTATAAAATAATGCTATTAGCTGATATATAAAAAAGTAAAAAGACATAATCCAATTTACCTTGAAAGCAATGTTACTATACAATTATGCATGCCCTGATGGAAAAAAAATATATATAATTCAATAAGCGATATGCAGATCACACAATTGAAAACATTAACAACGAACACATGGAAAACAATATATATAGAATAAACTGCTCTGACTGGGTTTATACTGCATGTAAAAACAAGGAAACACCCTTTTGCATTTTATATTTCCAATAAGTCAAAGAACTAGTATAATTTATACTGCCTCAATGGCATAGGCATGTAAATAAACCTCTCCACATATGTAAGTGCATGTGCGCATGCAGATGCTATGCAAGTCTGATAATAATCCAGTATGCAACTCATCAATAGTTTGGTTTGCATATTTTTCAAAGAGCCAAATCAAGCTTACAGTTAGGATTGTTTAAGAAACCCAAATCTAACTCCAACATCTTCAATTTGTTAACATTATTACAAGTTTAAGTGATCAGTTTGATCCTTATATTTATGCTGATTAACCATGAAAAAATTCATAAATCTTTTGAATATTTGCATCTGTGCAAAATCCCACAAATGAGATTCTAAATGTGATAATTTGAATCTGCGCAAAATCTCTCTAATGAGGTCCTAAATATGTAAAGAAAATGAAACTGGCAGTTCTAAATCTTAATTAGGTTGAACAAGATAGCGCTCTTTCTTTCATTCAACAGCAATATTTTCAAATTGCATTGGTGAAACACCCAGTTGGTTCACATTTTAGTCCTAATATTTCAAATATAAAAATAATAAGTCTTGATACTTTATTTGGAAATACCAACTACTAGCATATGCCATAATAATGTAAAACATCCTCCAAAAGAACATCATACCTCAACTCCACCAAGGCAGAAGAGTATAATCAGCACCCAGACAAACCAACTTGACATAAAAAAGAAGAGTAGAACCAGAAAAGTTGATGCTGTTAGGACAAAAAATACAGCACTCTTTACATTAATATCAATGAATTCTTGCTCCGAATCATCTTTGACTGCAGAAGAATTTTCCTAGCCAACCAAAGGAGAAACAATATTCAAATACTTCTCACTCAAAGCACAATTAAAACAATAATTAAACTTAAATAAAGGAGAGAGAGATAGAAGAAAGAGAATATTTGAGCAACACATTCTTTTAACAGAAGCCATGGAGATAGGATACATAGCTGCAGCATTGAAAAGAAGGCATTCCTTTAAATTACGTTTAGATGGAGTGAAGGGAGGTTCTATAAACTAAGTTAATGGAAAGTACGATATCAAAAACCTTCCTCCCAAATAAGAGCATTACTTTAAAAACCTTCCATTACCTCCAAAAACTTCCAAACATAGTGTTAGGTGGCATACCATCTCTCAGGCACAATCCATATATCTTCTTTATCTGGGAAACAATGCACTCACAGCTAATATATTACAAACAATAAGGGTCTCAGTCAATGATAAATGATAAATCTCCTAAGAGCATGGGGAAATTTAGAATTGATGTCTAGGAAGGTCCAAATATTTCACCATCCATCAAGGTTATTGAAGAAGTCAAGTTTAGGATATTTTTGGGCAGGGTTTGTGGGTCTGAGGCGGAGGTTTCTAAGCAATCTTTACTTGCCCTCAGCATAGCCAGGGAATGTGTCTATCTGAGATTCCCATGCTTTCTACATTTAAGGCTTTTACAGCATGGAACCGTAAAAAGAACAAAGATTTCCCCTGATTCATAACTTTTAATTACCCAATTCTCGCATCTCTAAATAATTTTCTGAGAATTTACAGCCCAGTACTCCAAACCTTAGTTACTAGAAATCCTGATCAAGTTACATGATGTAAATGCTGCACAATATTCAATTCAAACTGAAAAAAAAAAAAAGAAATCAGCTTGATCAGTTCGGTTCCATTTTTTATTTTATAAAATTTCAGCTTTCAGTCGGTTTTTTAAGGGAAAAGACCAAAATAACTGAACCAATCGATTTATTGAATAAATCTTGATTTTATTGAGGATCAATTCATATTTTCCACTCAAACCTTCTCTTTACAAAGTTTAACTCATTTCTCTCAAAATCACACAAAAGCAACCCGATTAACCAAACGAAACCAAACTGAAAATTTTCAGTTTAATTCAGTTTGCTTACTTAATTTTAATCATGGCTAATAGACTTCTGTTTTCTTTGGTGGATCATTGTAAGGGAGTCCCCATCTCTAAACTATCTTATACTGAATGCAGATGAGAATTGATACTTTGTCTTTTGTAAGGTCATAATATGGTCCTACAATATTGTGTAAAATACAGAACATTCCTGCAACTGAAATGAATGGACAATTTGATTTGTAAATCCACCAACAGAAATTCTACAGATACTGGATGCATGTATTATTGAATTGGTTTTGGGCAAATTATATAATTTTTTGCATATGCATCTCATTACATGGCCCTAATGTTCAGCATTGGTTCTGTTCTTCTCTAGGGTTGAGAGATGGCTTCTGCATCTAGGCAAGCCATTGATCACTCTCATCAGCTGGAACAGGAAGACTATCATCTAATCCTAATGCCCCTCATTGGTTCTTTTCTTCTCTAGGGTTGAGAGATGGCTTACACATCTATCAAAAAATCATCTGTATGATATAATGACATAATGAACAAGATTTTCCAAGCTTAACTCTTATAGGATATTAATTTGAATTAAGTAGTCCCCAAAAAAAAAACTGTATTCAATCCACAAGCAGAAAGAAAGGGAAAGAAGTTCAGAGTAAACTTAAAGAAAAATGGAAACTATAATGTATTACCTTTGGTGATAATTCATTATATTGCTTATCACTCTCTTCAGAAGCAGTAAACTCTGACCAAAGTGTAGAGCAAATCACTGTTCCAACAGCCATCAACCATAAGAATGTCACTGAAAAATCCACAACAGGACGCTGGGGTGCATATAGTTTGATTTCCACTGCATAAAGCAAAGAAATTAAAATCAGATATTTGCCTTTTTCTCTGAATTTCATTTGCAGCTGTATGTATTTCCTGCATGTTTATGACAGCCAGAGAGGAATAAACAATTTCAACGGTTTACAGATAATATATAAACTACGCTTTTGTACGATGATCACCAGGCATCTTCTGTTATATGGCATAAGAACTAGATTAATCATGAAAAAGCTAGAGAAAATCATCTCCTCGTTCTATAATTTATCTATACACTGACCCTAACTCACCTTTCAAAAATTAAGTCATCAGTACTTCCCTATCTGACTAATATCACAAACTGGCAACATATCATGGCTTCTTTTGCAGCCATCAAGTGAATGACCTCATCAGATGAGTATATCTAGCACAAAAATGAAAATGCTTAAAATGGCAGTAAGAGCTCAGAGAAACTCACCTTTCTGTCCACCTGCCATTGACTTGTTCAGATATTCACCTGCTGACTTTGGAATCATCACAACAGGAATTTTAATATTTGCAGCACCACTGTCCTTATCACAACCCATCTCAACAAGCCCTAACGAATGCGAAAAAAATAATCAAAAGATATTGATAAATGTTAAATTCTATAACATTATGATAAGTTTAATAGATTAAATAATTTTGCACATAGAAAACTTAATAGCACTAAAATAAGACCTTCTTTATCATTTATCACTAGAAGAGCTTCTGCACCTCCTGACTGTGCAACTTTCGCTTTTTCAATGTAGGTACAATCACCACGTATGGACACTGCCATAGAGCCAGAAAGCTGCAGAATAGAAAAAAGGACTACAACCATTATAATGATTCCAAAAGTTCATGTATGTAGTTCCTCTGTTACAAAGAAATTTGACATACTATGGCTAGGGTGTTCAGGGTTCAGGAACTGGCAGTTCAGGTTGCAGACTAGACCAAGGTGGACAGTTTCTTAGGTGGTTTATGAACCACCGGTTCCAGTTTCACCCTGGTTCAAAATGATTCACTAGGTAGTTTGGAACTGGACAGTCAAAACAGTTTGAAGGGCGGTTTGGAAAAAAGTTAAATTAAATGAGTAAAACAGAAGCAATAAATTAAATAATAAATCACACAAGCAACAAATGAAATCTTTCATTTAAATAAATAAAGAATTAAACTAATTAGTCTTTTTTAAATATTATGTTATATTATATAATTTATACTATTAAGTTAGAAAATTAAATTAAACAAGAAAGAGTAAATTAATTTTAGAAAAGGGGGCTTGAACTTATTTCTTGAATCAAACTGGAAGTTTGATTCTGTTCAGAACAGCCTGTTCAATTTGGTTCTGAATTACCGATTCAATTCATTTCAGAAATGGCAGTTCACAATTTGGAAAATCTCTGAGGAGCCTATGGTTTCAGTCCAGTTTGAGCATGATTTCAGTTCAGTTCCTGTTTGGAACCAGACTATGGACACCCTAACTACAGTGAACTGGACAATGATGCATCATCTCATAATATGGGTTCAATGTTTTTCATAAAACTATGCAAAAAGCTTAGGAATTTAAGGTTTCAAGTTACTTTGAAACTTCAACTACTATCCATAAAATTTCAAAAGTTCATGAGGTGCACTTAGTATTTTCCAATAAATATAATTAGATAAGCAGGGAACTTCCAACAAACTGGCTTCCAATCAACATTTCCAAGAATCTCAAATCTGGAATCATCAAGTATGTGCTCTATGCCAATGTAATAAATAACAAGACAAGTTCAATAAGAAAATAATAACTGATAAAATTTGTAAGAGAACATTGTTAAACCTTTGAAGAGGAACTAGAACAGCCCATTAAGGGATTTGAGAAAACGGCAGGCAATCTGACACCTTTTTCAGCCTCCGCAGGCAATTCAACCCCAAATCTGGCAGTTACCCCACCTAAAGTTTCATGTTCAACACCGTTAACCCAGTTCATAACCTTGACCTGAATGATTTCACACCAAGAAATAAAACAAATGAGTTAATTTTTTTCATTTAGCTTTAAAAATCAGATGCACAAATAATAATGAAACAGAAATAAACTTTTGAGAATATATATGTATATTATAACAAATGATAAAAGCTATGTCATCATCTTGAATATGCTAACACTGTAGTAAAATTTTCTATGCTCATCAGCATGGTAAATGAGTGTTTCTGTCTTTTTTAAGCATCCTGTCAAAATTAGCAGGCTAGCACAGCACAAAAAGAGGTCACCTAAATGAGTTACCAGTTAGTGTCATATATGCATCTCTTCTTTTTTGCATAACCAATGCATCTGAGTACTTCCAATAAGGTACTTCACAGGTTTTCTGTCAACAGTTTTTAGCCAGTCCATGCCCTTTTTTGGATAAAAAAAGTTTATCAAAATAGAAAAATGAAAATGCCAATTGCCAATTGCCATGAATGTAGCATGGCAGTATACAAGATGGCAATGAGAATTGTTGAATCCCACATTGATTTGGAATGTGAGTTGTGTGCACCTTATAAGGCCTTGGGCACCCCTCCCCCTTTGAGCTAGCTTTTGGGGTGGAGTTAGGCCTGGCCTATTTTCTTAACATGGTGTCAGAGCCTCTCATCCAATATTGGGCCTCCCGTTTGTGCTTGGGCTAGGTGTGTTGGGCCCCGTTTGTATTTCATGCTCCACTTGGTTTGGGCATGAGGGGGCTGTGTTGATTCCCACATTGTTTTGGAATATGAGTTGACCTTGGGCACTCCTCCCCCTTTGAGCTAGCTTTTGGGGTGAAATTAGATCCAGCCAATTTTCTTAACAAGAATAACTTCGATGGAAGTTTTTACAGTATAAAAGCTTTGCAAAATAATTATTTATAAACCTCCGCATGGGAAGTTATAGAACTCCTAATGATCCAAACCCTTTAAAGTCCTACTATTTCTTTCCAGACATCCACCCCACAATAATAGATATAAAGAGGACCTTTGGCCCAAGTAGCAAGCCAAAAAGCTTCCACTCCTCAATATTTCCCTTTCCCACTCTTTAGAAAGGAGTTGATATTTGAAGAATGCCATTAGTTTTTGCTTTATGAGAATAGCAATGTTCAAGTTGATAACTGAAAATTGGAAAGCTTCCGCCTATCCCTCTCTAGCTGCTGGACAATGAATAAGAAGATGAAACGGACATTCTCCAGCTTGACAGTGCATATAAAGCCAATTAATCAACAAATACATTTCTCTTGAATAAATTTCAAGAGGTAAGAAAGTGCTGCTGTTCAAGGAAGTAGGAACCCCAACATGCCATTCAACATTCAGGGAAATTGAACATAGAAACTAGGAAACAGAAGACAACAGAAGAATTAAACAATAAAAATGTATGATCAATCCATGACAGATTAAATCCTCATCATAACCACAATCACTAACCTCACATATTCATCCCACAAACAACCATACATAAATAGTTTACTAGTATAATACTCCAAACTCCAAAATTTTGGAGTCACCTCCATCCTCTCCACCTTCACAAACCTATTCCTCATCAAGCACCAAATGCTAAAATGGTAAAACTATCAAAAAGCTAAAGATTTATCTGTCATTTTCATATCTTGACAGATGATAAAAATCCGAACTTCCGAGATCGAAATTGTATTCAAGACTTTAACCTCTATACATTATATATTTCCAGATGCTTCCACACACGAACTCATTAAAATGGTTTCTTTATGATCAATCCATGACAGATCAAATCCTCATCATAACCACAAACACTAACTTCACATATTCATCCCACAAACAACGATACATAAATAGTTTCCTATTATAACACTCCAAACTCCAAGATTTTGGAGTCACCTCCATCCTCTCCACCTTCACAAACCTATCCCTCATCAAGCACCAAATGCTAAAATGGTAAAAATATCAAAATGCTAAAGATTTATCTGTCATTTTCATATCTTGACAGATGACAAAAATCTGAACTTCCGAGTAGAAGTGAGCATTGATCAGTTATAACCGATAAACTGAACCAAACCGATTCAGTTCAATAGGTTCGGTTTTACAGTTAAATCAGTTTGGTTCGGCTATATTTTTTAGGTAATTTTGGTTTTCATTTTGGCTTATTTATGTTATTTAACTGAAAAACCAAGCCGACCCCAAACTTATTTAGGACTAAGGCTTGTTGTTGTTGTATTTAACCGAAAAACCAAACTAACCAAACTATATGCTCAGCCAACCTAAATTTCTAAACCCACCCCATATCTAAATCAGATTCAAACCTAAATACTAAATCAAAATCAAACCTAAAACCCCCTCGTAGGCTGTCGCTCCTGCCCAAAGTTGCTCCTGGTTAGGTTGAAAAAAGTATAGAGTTCGATTGTTCGGTTAATTAAGTTCAGCTCGATTTGAAACCAAACCGACCGTTTGCACACCCCTACTTCCGAGATTCAAATTGCATTCAAGACTTTAACCTCTATGCATTATATATTTCCAGATGCTTCCACACACAAACTCGTCAAATTACGCACGTCTCCAATTTCAGATCTCAGAAATTACACATACATCATATGAAATTGTATTTGCACAGAAGCATTTCACAAATTGCAAATTAAAACAACCAACATTTTAAAAATTCACATTATTAACCGTAAAATTAAAAAAAAAAACAAAAATAAAATAAAATATATACCAATTTATAAGGCTTATCGCAGCCAGGAGACTTGGGAGAACCATCATCGTGCGAAGCGTCATCGGCGAAGGAGAGGCCGACGAGAAAGAAGAAATAAAAGAGGAAGAGGACGCCGAAAACGGAGAGAGTGGGTGAAGAAATCGCCATGTGCTTATGCATAAAAACTCAAATCTCTCCCAATTGATAAACGGAGAGATAGAGGATCAAAATCTCCTTCTGCCTTTGCTGTGAAGAAATGAAATGTGAGATTTTTTTTATTTTTTAGAATTTATTATTTTATGAGATTTATCTATAAAAGAAAAAAGAAAGTATTGACAGGGAGAGAAAGAAGGGGAACGGGTCGAGTGGTAGTGGTAGTGGTAGTGGTGACAATCAACTGACCGATAATAACCAACGCGCTACGACACGGTTAGTTTTCTTCTTTTTTTTTTCTTCTTAATTTTGAATAAATTATTTTGACTCATTATATTTATTAAAATTATTTTTTTATTTTTTTATTTTTTATATTTTTCAATTTTAATATTTATACATTATTTTATATAATTATGATTATTTATATTATTTAATTCATTAATTTTAATTGTTTTTTATTATTTAATTATACTAATTAACTTTTTTTCAAATAAAATTTAAAAAAAAATACTAAATATTTAACCATAGAATTCAAGAATTCAAACTTTTGTTTTTTTTATTTATTTTTAATATCAATTTATAATCCATCTACTTATAATTTTATAACCTATTATATGTATAAAAATAAAATAATGAAATTCCAAAAATTATATATATAATCAAATTGGATGATAATAAATTATCCATTATTTTATAGAGTAAATAAATAATTTTTAAGAAAAAATTAATTTTCAAGGAAATATTTTAATACTATAATTAAATAATAAAATATAAGTTGTTTCCTATAAAAATATACTTTATTACATCATCTTTCACAAATAGTTAGAGTCATAGTTATAATTTTTTACTCTATTTTCAAGTTTTAATTATATAATAAAATTAATTTTCTTATCACATGTATTTCTTTTATTTTATTTAAACTCATAAAAAAATAAAAAATTATCTACATTTCTCTATTTATTTAAAAAAAAGAAATAATTTTTATTTAAAATTAAAATTTATATTGTTGTTTTCTTATATCTCTTTCTATATTTTCTCTTCAATAAAATAAAATAAAAATGCATATATTGTTTCTTTCAAATCATATTTTTAAATATATATATAAATTTTTAATAAAATCTTATATTTGAATTAATATAAAAGTTTTTAGAATTTTTTAAACATACTTTGAATGAGACAATACATATATTTTTTATTATCTCAAAGAGAAAATTTTAAAAGAGGTATAAGAGAATGCTAATATAAATTTTAATTTCAAATATAAATAATTTATTTTCTTTCTTTAAAAATAAATAAAAAATATAGATAAAAAAATTTTTACATTTTTATGAGTAAAAAGAAAATAAAAGAAATAATATGATTAGAATAATAATTTTATAGTATAAAAATTGATAATAGAATAAAAGAATTATAATGTATAAATATATTATAATAAAATATGTAAATGCAACTGAAATTAAAAAAATATATATATTATATTTAATTAAAATTTTATTTTAGAGTAAATTTGTTATAAAAATAATTTTAAGGTAAAATTATTAAGATCGTTAAAGTTTGATATTTTTTATTATTATTTATTTTTTAAATTAGATTTATATATTTAGAATGTTGCGTAGAATAACTTACGGGACATTTTTTTTAATTTTAACAGAGAAATTTAACGGTAAAGTATAAAAAATTATTACAGAAGTTTAGAATATATTTACCAAAAATTTTAGTTTTTGGAAATTTTTTTTCATTATCCCTAATTTCTTTTAAATATTCATACAAATCTAATATAATTTTATTATAGATCTTATATATATAACAATATTTATTAAAAATAAGTTCAATTCATAATTCTTTTAATTTCTATTTATATAAAACTCTCTTTATGTGACAAATATTTATACTTTTAACAATTATTAGGTTTAATTAAATGGTTACAAAAACAACATGTCGTGTTAATGGAAATTCTAAAAGTATTTCACTTTTTGTCGTTTGAAAACTAGATTTACAACAATCGTTTGTCTTTTACCTTTCACTTTTTCAAGTTAGCTTATGATATTTTAAGAGTTTGTTAGATCTAATTAGGGGTGGCCATTTTCCGGTTTTCGGAACCGGAACCGGAGGTTCGAACCGGTCCCGAACCGGAACCGGAATCGGTCTGAACCGGAACCGGAACCGGTCCGAACCGGAACCTAACCGAAAATTTTCGGTTAGGTTTCGGTTTTTCCTTTTTATAAAACCGGAACCGACGGTTCGAAAAACCGGTCGGAACCGAATCGAACCGCCGGTTTCCGACCGGTCGAACCG
>CAOGCB010168640.1:0-15072 GCA_948266635.1 Cnidoscolus chayamansa | reverse complement strand
TTTTGAATCATCAAATTCGGAGTTGTATAGAGAAAGATATGGCCAAAAGAACAAACTTATCGAATTTAATCAAACCAGACTTATCGAATTTGATCAAACTAGAAAAGATCAACAATGGTTTGTTTGGATGATGCTGACTATCTGATTCAACAAATTAGAAGTCATGAAAATTTTAAAGGACAGTAAAGAATTATCCCTAATTCTAGCTCTGATACCAATTGATGCAAAACCCCAACCTATTATAGACTGAAACGACACATACCCTAGTATTGATTTCTAGATTAGTTATTAACTCCCCAATCTAAAGAAACCTTAATTGATTACGACTAAGAGCGCTTATTATGGATTGATTAAATTAACACGCACAGAAAACAAGATTCATACAATTGTATACCAACCTTATTCGTTGTGCATTGACGAGAACCAAGACTCTCCTTAAGAAGTCAATTATCATTCAATGATAAGTAAAGAAAATTCATTCATTCGTTTCCGTCAAACATTTTAAGTGGCCTTTATATATAGCCACAATACAAAACTAGGGTTTTCTAATAAAATAAAATCAAAAACCTAAAATACCCTTAATGACAAAGGGTTTATCGCAAAAATAATGACAAAATTCGCGAGCGCGACTTATCAATTCGCGATCGCAACTTTGAGATAAATTACAGAGACTCTGAATCATCGGTCGCGAGCGCGACCGTTCACTTCGCAATCGCGAAAATGCTCCCTGAGAGACAGAAACTTTTGATTATGATTCGCGGGCACGACCTTCAACTTCGCGATCGCGAAAATGCTTTCTGAGAGACAGAAACTTTTGATTCCAAGTTGCGGTCGCGACTCTCCCAGGCACGGGCGCGACGTGGCTACTATTCACGTATGAAAAGTTGATTTTTCTCTTGGTTCCAATGTGGTGAGTTGGACCAGCCTTTGTCCACCCTCAATAGTGAACATATCTTCAATCATGTATAGTTGCATGAGTCCATTAGAAGTTCCTTTGAGTTCTTTTGCCCTTGACCTTGTAATCGGTCCTTGTGGAGGTGATGGCTCAATTGACTCTAAGTGGACTATGCTCACATCACCTGAGTCATCCTATTTGAGACACACACCAATGGACATATGATGGCTTGACAAATCCTTAAATGGGGATATTACTAGCTCACTTTAGAAAGGGATTGCATAGACTACGTTTGGAGATGCCACAAATGTTACATGTACACTGACTGAATTATTATGCTTCCTAACCAACTGCTCAATATAGTCATACCATGGCCATTTTCCATGTAGGGGATGGACGTCATCGACCCATATCGTTGAAGGCATCCAATGGGTGCAATTTCATCTTAGTCACCATCGATTATTTTACAAAGTGGATGGACGCTGCTTCTTAAGCCAATGTGATGCAGAGTGTAATAGTGAGATTCCTCAAACAAAATATCATATGCAGGTATGGGCTCCCCAATAAATTAATCACTGACAATGATAAGAACTTGAATGGATCAAACGTAAAGAAGCTATGTGCTCTGTGCAAAATACAACATTTGCATGCTTCACCATATAGGCCTCAGATGAATGGAGCCGTAGAAGCAACGAATAAGAACCTCAAGAAAATAATCGAGAAGATGACTATCACCTACATGTATTGGCATGAGATGTTGCCTTACGCATTAACCACCTACCTAACGATAGTGAGGACATCCATGGGGCAACCTGATTGGTGTATGGCATAGAGGTTGTCTTGTCGGTGGAAGTTGAAATCCCTTTATTAAGGATCCTAATGGAAGCTGAGCTAGAAGAAGCTAAGTGGGCCTAATCGAGGTTAAACCAATTAAACTTGATCGATGAAAAAAGACTAACAATTGTGTGCCACAGATAGTTATAGCAAGGAATAATGGCTCGGTCCTTCAATAAAAGGATTCACCCTAGACAATTTGTGCTAGGGAAGCTGGTTTTGAAAAGAACCTCAGTTTAACACAAATGATCGTAGAGGAAAGTGGGAACCTATTCACAAAGAGCCATATGTGGTAAAGAAGGCCTTCTCAGGCAGAGCACTCATCTTAACTCGGATGGACAGAGAGGAATTACCAAGTACCATTAACTAAGGTGTGGTTAGGTGGTATTTTGCCAGATGAAGGAAAAGTTATTCTCGCTGAGAGATATTTTCAAAGAAAAAACATCTAAGTTAATTTACCTCTGTGATTCCATATGGCACATCTGAAATTTACTGGGAAAGGTGTACCAAGTGTTTGATGGATTGCCTACCCCTATTCCTTTTGTTTTCCTATTTCCTCCTTACATTGAACATTGTATCCTCTAAACTCAATTTAATAAAATCTTTAGACTCTAGGGCTCTCATTTTTTCCCAAGTATTTTCTTTACTCACTTATTAATGTTGGGATAACCATGTTTGTTTCTATCTCTACTTAAGTCTTTTCCTTTCTCGTCTGGCTAATATGAGTTATGATATCCATATTTGCTTTCATTTTTACTTAAGTTTTTTCTTTTCTCACTTGGCTAATCCCAGTTATGATATTGGTGTTTACTTTCATTTTCGCATAAGTCTTTTCTTTGCTCGCTTAGTCGATCTGTGTTGTTATAACCTCATTTACTTCATTTGCTTTTATTCTACCAAGTCTTTTGTACATCTGCCTTATTCACTCCATTCATTATATCTCAGTACCACATTAACAAATGATCACAAAGGTTTATATCTCAGTAGCTTTATATATGTTACTTTAAAATGAGTAAGATAAAATGCAAAAGCAATGTAGCTCAAAGGTGAGAAAGACGAGAAGTTTCATTACTTAGAAATATTTTTACAAAGGTTGGGGATATTTTATTAAGGGACCTTTCCTCAGTTAAAATTTTTATCCCTCCAACCGGTGCAGGCTCCTCAATTCCCTCTTCCATTGGTGTAGGCGCATCGACGGTAGGCTCTTCGACTAGGGCAAAACTCACAATCGAAGTAGGAGAGATTGAATATATCATGCTGAAGTTCTCACCAAGATAAAGACGAATCAACTCTTTCTTTACTCGGGCCAAGCCAAGGAGTCAGCAGGTAACTCCTCCAACTATTCTAAGTCTTGGCGAAGGTCTATGATATTAGCTGTCAATTTTTCAATAGCCATTTTTGCCTTCATCGTGGCCACATTCACATTTGCTGCCACCTTCTCGGCCTACTCTCGGTAAGAAAGCTCTAGGCAATTCGCTCCTAAGCAGTCTCCAACTGCTCTAAGGCTTCCTTCCTTGATTGTTCCATCACCTCCATGAAGTCCTTTGCCTCCTCCGCGTCTACCTTATAGGCCTCCTTTTGAATTTCCAGCTCATTGCACCTCCCCCTCAGTTGGGTGTCCAACTTCCAAATCATCTGGACTCCTTGAATAATTTCTAGCCTAGATTGGAGGACTTGTACAAACATCTCCACATGACCTAGGGCATCCCACTTCTTACAGTCAGAAAGGGTCAGAAGCTTCTTAGAGATGTGATTCATTGCCTTTGGGATCTCGAGGGAGCCCTATTCAAAGTGGCACACCGGTTGAGATGGCGAGGGAGTTGGTTACCTTGGGGTTTGATGTTCTAGGTGGGGAGACGGAGACTGCCTTCTCAGCTCTAACCCCCGAGGGAGAAGAGGAAGAATTGGGTTCATTGACAATAACATGCCGCTTTTTCTGCAAGACTATCAGCCCTTTAGAAGGCTCACTTGCCGTATAATGGTCTCACTTCTTCTAAACTCTCGCCGCCATATGCTCATGTGTCGAGATTCTCGCCATACATGATAAATGAAAAGGTGGATAGGTCAAATTAGTCCAAGAGAATAAAGGCGAGAAATAAATAGAAAAATAAATTATCAGACTCTCTTTGTAAGTATCAATTTATAATCTCTACCACGTCCAATTTATGATACGAGATAGGAGATTTGAGGAGAGCCATAACCGCTTCCTCCTCAGATGAAAAATTCACCCTTCTGGCTATCCAGTTTGCCCACGGGTTCCAGCTCAAAGGGAAATGCCTAAAAGCCCCAGCCGATTTTAAAGAAATGACAAAAAAATTATCTTTTCAATTTTTTAGAGAAGAAGGAAGGTGTGTGAATAACTAATAACCTGCCTGGGCCGACTACTACCGGCATTAGAATCCCGACCACCCGAAGGTGATCGAAATCCTAACAAGCCATGAACATTACATAAACATTAGCATTTCATTTCTTTTAAAATAATATTATAATATAAATATTAGGATCTCATACATTAAATTAAATGAAGGCACGTATTACCTCGATGGAGTAATTAAATTCCTAAGTTACAAGTAACATGTACAACTTGTAACCACATAACTTAAATTTCTAATATAAGTGTCGAACTCTAATCGCTAATGTTCAACTCATATTGTTTATACAACATGAATTTGAAATCAAACATAACTTAAAACATTCATTTCATAAACATACTTAATATAAGAAATAAAATTTATGTTATATCCTAGGGGCAATTACATGACATTTATGGATACTGAGATAATATAGGGACACGTCCTACTCTACCCTGAGTTCTTTCGGTATGTCCTTCATACCTATGAAAAACGAGATTGGAAATCAATGACAGGATGGGAGGACATAAAACGGGTAAGCTATAGAAATAGCTTAGTGAGTAAATACATAAAACATATATCATAAAAATAATATTTCGTGCACGTGTAACGCAACACCTTCAAACAATTCACTTTAGTTAATACTATCACCAAGATCTCTCAATAGATCCAGTTGATAAGCCATCTTCCTAGAACTATTGAAAACTTAAATATCCGACGAGAAGCTCCTTTTGGCCATCTCGAACTTACCATATATGTAAACATAACATAACATATATATCCCATAGAATATTCCAAGGAAATGTAACATGTATTCTCTAGTGATTCTTCTAAGGGACAACTTTCTCGAAGGTCGATCTGAGGCACATATGAGGGACATTCAAATATATATACACAATACATTTCTAAGGGTATTTCGAGGAACATTTTTTCGTGGGTCATAATGTAACGTAAACATACAGGATCAATGGTCATCTAATATTATGCTTCACGTATCATGTAATAATGCAATGCAACATATTTCGTACTCTAATGCAACATCCTAACATATCCGTGATGCATGAACAAACTGAAACATATGTTTTTGTATTTTAACGACATTTTAGTTTATATCTATTCACCTAAAACTGACGTGCAGACAAATCCTTGGTTTGTCATTGATGTCTCTAAATTCAAGGTTTGTTCCTGTATTTCAAACTTCGAATAAGAGACTTAACATTGACTCTAAAACAAACTCAAAATAATCTCATAAACCTCAATTTACATAACATAACATAATATAGAAACATTCAAGCAACTTAGGTTGAAATTTCTTGACAAAAGACTTTAGGAGGCACTTTCGAGGGCACTTTCGACGGCCTAAAGTCCTGAAAAGAGGTGAAAATCAATTTTTTAGTAGCAAGGTTTGGCTGCCGCAAATCACTTTCGCCCCCAGTTTCAGCGGCCGAAAGTCCACTTTTGGGGGCCGAAACTGGGTTTCATCTTGCCCAAGCCTTGGCTTGATCAACCCTAGTTTCGGCAATCAAACTTTCACTTTAGGCCGCCAAACCTAGGTTTTGCCAGAGGCCAAAACATCGATTCTTGCATGTTTAACATGCTAAAACCTGTCAAAAGTTCAATTAAACACTTCTAAAACATCAATTCTAATCCATATACTTTAACCACATCATCTAACTTTAATTTGTCAACATGCAAATCATGATTCAATATTTTCATGTAATTCCTCAATTTTTCATAACTTACATAAACCTAATCATTTTGATTTTCTTTAAATCGATGACATGCAATATCATTACTTGGTCATTTCACGTCCTAAATACAATCCTATCTCATTTTAACAATCTAACTATCATCCTTAGGCATCATCAATTAAATTCACCATAACTTTGTGGTTTTCTTTACTTTTTGAATAAATCTCTATTTGACTTCCTTGCATGCATTTGATTATTACTAACACTTATAAATGAATTTCTAACCTGATTTAGGGAAAAATTTTGCTGGAAACTTTGACTTTGCTCCTTCCCATTTGAGCTTCCTTTCCAACTTTGTTTTGCTTCTTCAATTCTTTGTTTCTTGTTAATCTTCTTCAACTTTTATCACTTTTGCTTAAAGTTTAGGGGAACTTTAATCTTATAGGTGAGATGTTCTAATTGAGAGAGAGTTGAGAGAATTGAATTGTGCCAAGCTTCAATTCAACCAATTGCGCCAAGCTTCAATTCAACCAATTGCCACCACTATTTATAGTGGATGTGGCCAACCGGTTTCGGCGGCCGAACCTGAGTTTTCAAGCTAGCCCTAGCCAACTTCACTTTAATCCCTCAACTTTTCCATCTTTCCAATCTAGTTCTTACATTTTACATTTTAGTCCTAACTTTAATGACTTAGCATTTTACTTCCCAAACACTATTTCGACCCAGTTTTTGAATATTCCACAAATATTTCGGTAGAAAATTCAAAATCTGACGTCAGAAATGTGTTGGGTGTTACATACTTCCTCCCTTTAGGAACATTTGTCCCTGAATGTTCAACATACATTCATATAATATAGAACTTACATAGCACATTACCTATAATATAACATCATAACATATATACAATAACATAACATTTTACACTGTTCCCATTACATAAAAGTTAAATACTTTCTATTCTAACTCTCAATGGTTAAAAAGGTAGGGGGGTAATGTTGAATCATAGATCCACTGGTTTTCCAGGTACATTCTTCAACATCATGGTGGTTCCACAGTACTTTGACCATAAGTATCTCCTTATTCCATAGTTCCTTGATATGTATGTCCAAAATCCTAACAGGTTGATCTATATATGTGAGATTTTTTACAACTCAAACTTTAGCTCTCTACTAACCTTGATAGGATCTGACACATGCTTTCTCAGCATAGACACGTGGAAAATGGTATGAATCCTCTCCATAGAAGAAGGTAAATCTAGCCTATAGGTGACATCACTCAATTTTTGTACTATTTCATAAGGTCTGATGTAGCTAGGAGCCAACTTACCCTTCCTTCCAAAATGGACCACCCCATTCATAGGAGATACTTTCAGTAATACCATGTCCTCCTCCTGAAACACTATTTGCTCTCATCTGACATCAGCATAGCTTTTCTGCCTGCTGACTACGGTCCTCAATTTTTCTCTAATTATGAGAATCACACTGCTGGTAACTTCCACAATTTCAGGTCCAGCCAATATAGTGTTACAATGCTTTCCTAAGTAATATATAACTCCTACTTCAAAAAGAAGATAAAACTAATCTTATTCAACAAAATAGTCCTATAAGACTTCTAACACCTATGTTATAAATTATTTTCCTAACTAAAATGGGCTAATTTTATTTTTTTTTTAAGCCCAAAAATATTACATATATATCTTTATATATTGATGCAGGAGCTTTCTTAATTTAGGTCTAATTGTTTCAAGTAGGCCACTCTTCAATCTTGCTCCATTTAGATCCATAATCATGAAGAGATAACACCATTGGCTTGTCTTCAAACTTGCTTTCTTCAAGCCCAGAACAAGCTTCTACCTCAAACCCATTAAACTCTTATAGGACCTTTGGCATCACGAAAGCTTTGAATGCATCCTTTAACTTCTGGGCCCATAATATTTTATTAGGCTCGTGTAGTACATTGATATTCTCTTCTAGTGTTCCCATTCCTTGCCACTCTATGATGATATGGTGATCCATGCTCATATCAACACCCTTTGGAATCTCTTGTGCCAAGAGCCCAGAACCTCGCTTCTCTTTGAGTGGGTTAACGCTCTTTCCCATTTGGACTATTTCTCACTGACAGAGCTAAGCTACCGCGGGCAAATGACTCTTTTTAATCTCTACCCTTAAAGTCTTATAGGTTAGAAATCAGAAGGAGATCAATGACCCTAAGACTTGCCGTGTGGTTCATCCCCCCTGTTTATTAGAGCTTCCATGCGGACACAAGAAAGAACTATTTTGTCCCATGGATTGGAGCCGTTGGATTCAATCCTCCCCTCCATATTTCCACTGGATCAAAATGGCATTTTCCTTCTCTGACCACCGCATTAAAGACCCCAATCACTTCCTCCCTCGAGTGTCCCATTAAATGCGGCTGTTCCAACCACCACATTTAATGCAATTTACACTTTTAAACTTGAGCTATAAGATGGCTCCTTTAAATGTGAGTTGTCCATATAAGAGGGTCAAGAAACCCTATAAATACCACACTCCATATTAGTGAAAGGGGACGAAAAATTTTGGCAAGAAAAAAAATTGAAGGAGTACCTAAAAGCTTTAAGAGCTCACTACTAAAGAAGAATTTTCAAGGAAGATAAGAACATAAAGTGTTTTAGGGAAAAACGAGAGTTGTTCTTGAAAAGTTTGGTCAAAGAAACTCCCTATCACCAAAAGGTTGCCTTCAGGTAAGTGATCTCCTTTTTGCTATATCTTTAGATGAGCTTATAAATTGAACATTTTCCCTTCGAAATCTTTTTACTTCTTTACATTCATTCCTTGATTTTACGAAGTTTTTCATCCAGCCATCATCCTTAAATACATGATGGTTTTCATTTAAACTATTTTGTTTGATTTTCCAAATGAGTTTAATAAAACATTTTTTTTGAAATAATAACAATGATATAAGATGTCAAAATTCACTTAGAATCGGGTTGGCCATAGTTGAAGCATACTCGTTCTAATGAGTGAAGATAATAAAGAATTTCTGGACTAGACAATTTCTATTAAGTAAGAGGGAATCAACATCTTGACATAGACTCCAAGTATTGGCGTGATTAAATGAGCATAGTTTTCGGATCCACCTACCCCTCAGGATGACTTGGGTTGCCTAACACCTTCTCCACATGTACAAAAGACCTCGGGCTCAGAATCTCCTTAAAAAAAATTTATGCCTTATCCAAAATAAGATAAATTTCTCTGATTTCCCTTAAAATCTAGGTGGTGACTCCTGTCTCCTGCTTCGAAGACCGTAAGAACCATTAAGATAAATATTTCATGTAAAATAGCATGTCCCCATATGGAAGTGGAAAGTTTCTTTCTCATGAGTAATGGTTTGTCAATCAACTAGAGACATTCAATAAATTATTATGCTAAATCATTTTATTTTTCTTCTTTCAATTTGTCTTCTACTACTTCTCTTGATTCTTACTTGAATTTTTTTCTTAGATTTTCCGGAAAGTATTTTTGTGAGAGTTGAGAGAAAAAAAACTGGAGGAGAATGAAGTTTGCCAAAACTCCATTTTGGTTGGCTGCCTCCACTATTTATAGTGGAGGTGGCAACATGGGTTCGGTAGCCGAACCTGACTTTTCAGGTTAGCCATAGCCAAACTTCACTTTAGTCCCTCAACTTTTCTATTTGTTTATTATAGTTCTTATGTTTTATATTTTAGTCCTTTAAATTTTATAACTTAGCATTTTACTTTCCAAACACTATTATGGTCCGGTTTCTAAATATTCCACAAATATTTCGATAGGGAATTCAGAATTCGATGTTAGAAATGTGTCAAGTGTTATATACTTTCCCCCTTTAGGAACATTCATCCCCGAATGTTCAACAAATATACATACATACAACATAGAATATATACAAGAAACATATATAACACATAACATATAGCATAACCTCATAACATATATACGTAACATAACATAACATTTTTATATTGTTCTCATTACATATAAACTTAAATACTTTTTATTCTAGCTCTCAGTGGTGAAACGGATGGGGGTACTGCTAAACTATAGATTCCCTGGTTTCCCAGGTACATTCTTCAATGTTATGGTGGTTCCACAATACTTTAACCATAGATATCTTCTTATTCCTCAGTTTCTTGATCTGTGTGTCCAAAATCCTGATAGGTTACTCTACATATGTGAGATTCTTTACAGTCTCAAGAACTATGCTAGGATTGAATACATGCTTTCTCAGCATAGACACGTAGAAAACGGGATGAAACCTCTCCATGGAAGAAGGTAAATCTAGCCTGTAGGTGACATCACTCAATTTTTGTACTATTTTGTAGGGTCTGATGTACCTAGGAGCCAATTTACCCTTCTTTCCAACATCAATCGGTCTAAGCGGTACTACACTTATATCCCTTAAGCAACCTTTGTGAATGGAAAAAGGTTGGTGTTAGGAGAACTAAACACTCTTTGAGGCCATAAAATAGTTCACAATATGCCACAAATTGATGATTTGCCATCACTGATCGGAGTTAGTGGTTCAGACTTGTTTCCTGTTAAGCAGTCTTTGTGAATGGAGAAGATCAATATTAGGAGAGCGAATCCTCATATTGGCCGATAAAAAGATCAAAATAGGTTCATCTATAAATAATAAGCACGAATATTAAAAAAAAAGAGAAGAAAACACAAAAAGGCTCTTCAACTCTCTATCAATTTGGCACAAACATAAATTCCGTGAAATGTTTAATGTGGCAAGTTAGGTTGAATTTTGTTGTGTATAAGCATTTTTAATATTTGCGTGCTTATTATAATAAGAACAAGTGCATTCCTAATTTAAGGGAATTTTATTTAGAATTTGTTATACTTTATATGAATGGATGAGATGTATTAGCTATGCTAGTTGTCTTTTGCATATTAATTTGAACCATTCTAATTATTATTTCAGAAGAACTGTGAGTATAGATAAAATTTAGACCGTCCTATGAAAAGTTGATAAATAGTGTGTTTGATGACAAACACAAGGCAAGTGTGGGAGAATTTTTAATTGGTATTTTGGTTGTTTTTATGTGATTAATGTGGGCTTAATTTTGGTAAATTAGTTTGAAATACTGGCTATGCTGACAAGTTTGAGTTTTTACAGGTTGAAAATGAAAACATGATAATTTCACGATGCTAGAATTATGGGCACGAGACTTGTGGGCAAAACCGAGCATGAATTATAGGTCAATTAAGATAGAAGAAATTGAATTCAAATTTGAACATCAATGGAAGATGCATGAAGATTAAAGACTCTGTAGCAACGATTTCAATAGATTATGATAAAAAGGAATTAGTTGTAAATTCATATTCCTAATCTAGAGGATAAGTATGTGTTGTTATAAGATTTTCCTTAAAAATAGGAAAGACAACTAAAGGAACAACACAGATGTAGTTTTACTTCAGAATAATTTTCTCTTATGTTTTCTTATTGTTTCTAACGGTCGTTATCAGATAAACACTTTTTATTTCAATTGGAAGCTAATCAAGATTTCGGTTTATTCCACTTGTGTGGTTTAATAGCTCTTATCTGATTTCTTTATCTATTTCATTATCAATTTTATTTCTGTTTAATTTATTTAACATAGTTTTTGTAAACGTCCAATTGGTGCCATTGTTTGCTTTGCTCAAATTGTGTTTTGCTATATAGGTTAGTTGAACTGTAATTGTCTTCTAAACCTATAATTAGATGGTAAATCAAGAGGTTCGTATACCTAACACGTATATAAATTTTCTTGTAAAATAAGATACGCTAATTTAAATGAATCAATCGTCTTGAATTCGTTAATTAAAGTTAGGTCTTTCTATTTATTTATGCGGTCGTTAGATTAAATTAATCGGAGCGTATCCTATGGTTATTTAACGATTAGAATTAGTAACTAGAGCATCTCTATATTAATTTACCCATAAGGAAAAATTAGTAGCAAAAGCGTTTTTGACAACTAGAACCGACTTAGTGAATTAGGTGGGAAATAATTTTTGCATTAATAAATAAATAATAAATTCGAAATTGAGATTAGACCTCTAACTGAAGAAGTTTTCTATTGATATTCATTTTGGAGAATCCCAATATTCGACATAAATTTAGTAATAGATAATGAAAAGTTGACATAAATTTAGACTGAAGGCTTGAAGTGTTGAATTAGTCAAAATTCAACAACTCAACTATTTCATTTTAAAAAACATCCATTTTAATTATAATAAAATTTTATGAATTTAAATATAATTTAAAAAAATGAGAATTTTCTAAAAGAAAGTAGAGCCCTCTGGTCGGCTACTGAGTAATCTATTAAAATTCAAAGAGTGCTTCCGTGAAAGTGTGTGTGTGTGTGTGTGTATATATATATATATATATATATATATATATATATATATATATATATATATATATAATTTAATTCTTATATTTAATCTATTAAATAAAAAATTTCTATTATATATAATTAATTATTAAAATATTTTTAATTATATTAAAATTAATAGTTATATCACTTAAATATAAAAATTGTTATCGTATCTATTTGGATTTTATCTAACTAAAAATATATTATATATTAAAGTAATTTTGCACTGCTATAAACAATGCGCTGCGAGACAAGGGATGAACCACTTTGCGCAGATAGGAGCCACGTGTTTATTCGTTAGCTTAAACGAATGAGCCATACTAAATTTTAATGAGTTAAAATTTTTTTAAATTGGAATCAATTTCGAACTTAACTTATTTTGAATTCGAACTGAATATCAATAAATTTTATTTTATTTTGTTTAATAAATAAGCTGATTTTTTATCGAGTAAAAAATTTTATTTTATAATTTTCAAAATTTTTAATTTAAAAATAATTTTTTCTAAAAAAATCATTTGTTTTATCATTTTAATAATTTTAATATTAAATAATTTTAATTAAATTACTAATGAGTTAGTTAATAAATTTATAAATAAATAAATTTTTTAGTTTTAATGAGCTGATTATTTATAAATCTAAATTTGATTTATTTACTAAACGAGTTTAAAAATTGAATTAGAGTTTAATTGATTTAAAAAAATAAATCAAATTTAATTAAATTTTTATCGAGTTAAATTTTAAGTAATTCACGAATAATTTAATTTATTTATTATTTTAATATAAACTAAAATTTAGTAAATCATTATGTCATGATTAAAGCAACTTGATTGTTTTTTTATACTCTATTTGAAAATCTTAACCATCTGCTTTATTAAACACTAAAATTAATAGTTTCTAATAATATAATAAAGAAAATTATTAATAAAAAAAACACCGATTTATACAAGTTGTGTTTTATTAAATTAATTTTGTATCCTTGACTTTTTGCAGCCTTTTTGTCTCCTTTCTCAAGAAACTTAAGTGATTTATCGCTTATTAAGATCTTACACTCGAAGCAATTACCAATTAGATTTCTCACACTCCCACTCTCCTTTCCTGCTTCAATGGAGAATGAGAATTCAGAGATATCAGTGCCAGTTGCCTTGATTGTGGGAGTCACGGGCATGGTGGGCTTGAGCTTGGCACGAGCTCTTAAGAACCCAACTGTACTATCACCATCTCCTTCCGGAAACTTCACTTGGAAAGTGTATGGAGTTGCTAGACAACCCTTGCCAAGCTGGTTCCCTCCTTCTTTGCTCGACCATTTCATATCATTAGATGTCTTAAGCCAAAACGATACAATCCAGAAACTCACTCCTGTATCCTCTCAAGTCACTCATGTCTTCTGGGTTGCCCTCCAAATTCGGGAAACCGAAGAAGCTAATATTACTTTGAATTCTACTATGCTGGCCAACGTACTTAATGTGTTCACATCTGCCTCTCCTTCCAGGCTCAGGCATGTAACCTTGCAAACAGGGACGAAGCACTACATGGGTCCGATATTTGATCCTCAACTCGCAAACCAGCTTGTCCACCACGAGCCACCATTTAAGGAGCACTTGCCTAGGCTACCTTACCCCAACTTCTACTATGCTTTAGAAGATCTAGTGGCATCTTACTCGCCTTCCATTACTTATTCTGTGCATCGATCCTCTATAATAATCGGTGCATCTACGAGAAGTTTTTATAACTGTCTGCTTACTATATCTGTTTATGCGACCATTTGTAGGCACAAAGGGCTACCTTTTAGGTACCCTGGAAGCAAATACACATGGGAGCATTTCTGTGATATGACAGATGCAAGAGTACTAGCAGAGCAACATATATGGGCAGCGGTGACAGATGGGGCTAAGAACCAAGCTTTTAATTGCAGCAATGGCGATGTTTTCACTTGGAAGAGCTTGTGGAAGGTCCTGTGTGAGGAATTTGATGTTGAATTTGTGGATTTTGATGAGAATCAAAGGTTTGATTGGGCTGAGATGATGAAGGACAAGACAGAAGAGTGGGATGAGATTGTTAAAAAGTATGGACTTTTTGAAAGTAAGATGGAGGATATTACTTGTTTTCATGCAACTGAATTGGTGATGCATTTGAAGCTTCAACATGTTTGCAGCATGAATAAGAGTCGTGAATTGGGTTTTTTTGGGTTTGCTGATACATATAAGAGTATTAGGATGTGGGTGGGAAGATTGAGAGACATGAAAATTATTCCTTGTAACATGTTATGATGGATGACTATATTTTCATAATTCCATGTTAGTTTAACTCTGCAGACAATTCTGGTTTCGAAGGATCATAGCTCGGTTTGTTTCCTTCTGGTGTTTGATCTTTGTCTCTGCTATGTACAAAGCTGGGTCAAAGATGAGAACTGATTTGTGTGTAACGTTTCTTTGCTTAGTTGTACATTTCGGAAGAGTTACAATGAGAGGGGATCAAGAGAAGCTTTTCTGTAGTTGTCAAATCTCAAAGTTCTCTTCAAATTACAAAAAAGCCAAGAATATTAAAATATTTTTCTCCATCAAAGGAGAACAAGATTCAAAGTGTCAAATTTAAGTTGTATAAGGCCATCTCCAACCACAAACACCAAATTTTACACCAAAATCACCTATTTGGGTCATCTACAGTAAAAAGTACTCCAACCATAAACACCAAAATCAACACCAAATAAGAATATTTTTTAAAAATTCTACCAACATTTTATTTTTAATTTATTATTATAAATTTAATACAAATACTTTAATTATTTTAAAAATATATAAATATTAATTATTTAATTTTTATTAAAAAGTAAAAATTAATTGGTTTAATTTTTTTATTTTAAAAATATTAATTTCAATATAAAATAATAATAATTATAAAAAATAAAATAAATTATATTAAATA
>CAOGCB010168523.1:0-10810 GCA_948266635.1 Cnidoscolus chayamansa | reverse complement strand
CTTTCCCATGCCTCATAAAGAGATTCAACATCATTTTGAGTGAAAGAGGTAATATCTTTTATCAACTTGGCTGTTTTAACCAAAGGAAAGTACTTGGACAGAAATGCTTAGGCCAATTGTTCCCATGTGGTAATAGAATTTGGTGGCAAGGAGTTCAACCAAGCCTTAGCTTTATCCTTCAATGTAAAAGGAAAAAGCCTAAGCTTGATAGCTTCTGTAGGTATAGAGTTCACTTTAAATGTATCACATATCTCCAAAAAGGTGGCAATATGTGCATGTGGATCCTCATTTGACAATCCATAAATCTGGACACTATTTTGCAGCATTTGTAATAAAGCCGGTTTAATCTCGAACTGATTAGCATTAACCGGTGGTCTCACTACTCCTTATTGCGCAACCTGTAAGGCTAGGAATAACATAATCCATCAGCCTTTGTGGCTGCGGTGGTTGATTTGGTTCATTCATAATTCCAGAAACTCTTTTCTTCTTTTTCTTCTTTTGACTGGACAGAAACTTCTCAATCTCAGGGTGATATTCCTCTAATTCTGAATTTGAAGACCTTATCTTCGGCATACACAGTGATGAATCAATGTCCCTGCCAAAGGTTGTAATTAGTATTCAATAGAAACTAAACAAAATAACCTACTAAAACATATAAACATCACACATAACACAACATTGCAAATCACACATAAAAGGTTTTTACAAATGACAAAACATTGTTCCCCTGCAACGGCGCTAAAAACTTGTTGCTTGATAACCCTCAAGTAAACGGATCGTAATGTAGTAATAAAAATATCGTTCCCACGAGGAACGGGTTATGTCCACCTATTACTCATTTTTATGTCATGTTTGCAACAAAATGATAAATTGATAAATAGTTTCTTAATTCAAATCAAAAGTTTAGAATTTAACTATAAACTTAATTTAATTTCAGAGATACAGCAACTCAAAAGAATGGATCATGCCCTTTTAAAATTTTTCCCTTAAACAAAACTCGGTTTTTAGGGATTTAATATTCTTAAATGCATTCATAGATTTTTAATCAACCTCTCGGCCTGTATTAAAAACATATAATACATCTACGTTTAAATGTACTCAATTCCTTATTTTAGCAAATGATTAACCTAAAACTTGCCTTTTGATTATTTCAACAAGTTAGAATTAATTCCTATTAAAATAATTTCAACATTTTTCATACACTTTATTTTAATCATTATCATGCTTAAAATAAATGCTATCTTATTGAGATGGAATGTTTAATTTCTTTCTAAGAACAAACAAACCATTAATAATTAAATGGAAGATCAATAACATAACTTCAAGAATCATTTCATTTATAAAATCTACATTTGTACAATGCTAATTTTGACAAGAGTATCTAAGTACAACAAACAAGAGATTTTAATGAACAAGAAGAAGATAATCAAAAGAGAAATCACTTGTCGCCTCTATGAGGGCGTCACACCTCGAGGAATCTCTTGATTTGTTGCTGGATTTGATCACTGGAAGGACTCTCGCCTCTTCCGGAAAATATGACTTGAGTTCATTGCTGTCTCTGTTTCTGGTATATTTCAGATGATGTCCCTGGATTTCTTGGTAATCTCTCTCTATCTATCTTGCTCCCTTGGATGTGCATTTATAGAAGATTGATGTTTGGAAGTTGTAGAGCAGTTGGTTGATCAGTTGGGGTCGTTTCTGGCCGGTTTTTGCAATTGTCAACGAATGGATACCTTAAAGCAACATGTCTCCTCGAACAGCCTTCAGTTCTGCAACTGCTGGATGCCGTGTCGCGACCATGCAAATGGAAGTCGATCTCGACTTGGTCACAGAAGCTACTGTATAATTTTTGGCAAAGTCGCGACCGTGAAGCCTAAAGTCGCGCTCGCGACCTTTTTGACAGAGTTACTACCTCGGCTGGGTTCCAACTCGCGACCATGAGAAATTTAAGTCACGCTCAAGACTTGTTTCTGAGTTGCTCATTGAGCCCAAAAATTCACCCTTTCAATCAACTTTTTTCTTGATTTTCATGTTCCAAGGCTTGACTTCATTCCTACAAGTTATCTAACCCAATACTACACAAAAACAAGTAAAACATAACACAAACATATAAAAACATACAGAATAACACAATGAAATATGCTACTTTGGTAATGCCATCACTTACTTGCCACAATTACACTAACTTAGGTTTAATTCCATTTTTGTCCAGCCATGGCGTTAGAATCTCGACCACCCCAAGGTGATCGAAACCCTAACAAAACATAAACATAACATGACACATCATTAACATAACATTTAGTTCATGTGTTACCACATGAAGCCACATATCATTTCATATAAACATTCATTCATATGCATAGTATATATGTGATCATATACTTAGCATATTCATCATCATTGCCATGACATTATATATTGACTCCCTAATGGATGTGTACACACTATAACATTTGCCTTATGACATTCTATAACGTTTAACATGCATGACTATGTCCAATCTTTTGAACCACATGCTCTGATACCAAGTATGTAATAGCCCGCTTTCTCAGACTGCTATCGACGTTAGAATCTCGAACACCCAAAGGTGACAGAAATCCTAATAAGCCGTAAACATTACATAATGTTAACATTTTCCATTTCCAATAATATTAACATGACATGTAACATCACATCATCATTAATATAAAATCTCATGCATTTATAGGATCTAGGTACAACATAAACTGAATTACATCCACATGCATTCTTCATTAGTTCATCCTTTACATGCATTTTCATAAACTTACCTAACTTAGACATTTTATTTTCTTTTACATCTTGACATGTAGTCTTACAATTTACATTCTAGCTCGTTTTAACTTCTACATATCAAAATCTAAACATACATGAACTTCATTTTTTAAGTCATTTTTCTCTAAAAAAATCTATTACAATTTAACCTAATTCACACGCATGTGCATTCCATTCTTATCTTTTAACTTCTTTAAGCATTTCTCATATTTACTAATTTAATTTGGATGCTTTAACTTGCTGGAACTCTTGGATTCAACAGCTTCCTTAGCTTTTTTCTTGTTTCCTTTTCTTTCAACTATTTCTTTTACTTCTTACTTGATTTTTGCTTAATTCTCTTTTTAACATGTACTTTGATTTACTTCGTTCCTCTTCGGTTTGAGGACTTATATTTTTCAGTGAGGGTTGAGAGAAAATTGGAAGAAGAATGAAGTTGTCAAAATCCTTCCTTTAACTGGTTGCTTCCACTATTTATAGTGGATGTGGCAAACAAGGGTTCAGCGGCCGAACCTGACTTTTCAGGATAGCCCTAGTTGTTTTCCTCTATAGTCCTCTAACTTTACCGTCCTTTCATTTTTAGTCTTTGATGTTTGCATTTTGGTCCTTAAACTTCTATAACTTGCCACTTAGCCCATTTTGCCCTTTTTTCGTTTTATCGAGTAACTTTAATTGGCAATTTTGACAACTTTTTGTAGTTTACTTAAAAAATTTATGTCAACTCATTAAATATGTTTTAAATTTCTCTTTCTATTTATAAATTCAAATTTTAAGTCATAAACACCTCGATGTTAAGGTAGCACATCGGTGTAAACTAGCATTTCCCCTAGTGCCACTTACCCATTCTTAGCTTTGACTTTAAATATTATTATGATTATATTACTAACCTTCTATTGTTACTATAGTTTCTCTAACAGGATTTATAATGAATCTAACTAGGTATAACATAGTGGATGTGACAAATTTTCCCCTCCTAAGAAATTTTGTTTGTGAAATTCCCTATGTAAACAATTGATGGTATTGTCACCTTATAACCTTTTCACTTTCCTGATTGGCTTCTTATATATTGCTATTTCTCCATAACACTTTCACCAGTGGAAATTCTTTATTTCTTAACTGTTTAACCTTTGTTGCCAAAATCCGAACTGGTTCTTCATCATAAGTCAAATTTGGCTACACATTTATTTTCTCCACTGATTTCATATGTGAGGGACCTTAATTGTATCTCCTTAGCATAGATACATGACATACATTATGGATATGGTCCAGCTTTGGAGGTAAAGGTAGTTTATAAGCCAATAGACCCGTATGTTCAATGCATAACACTTGAGACTTTTTTTATGTTAGATTCCAAATTCTCGACCAAAATATTCATGGAATATTCAAAAAATAAGTCATAATAGTGATTAGGGATCAAAATGATAAGTTAAAAGATTTTAAGGACTAAATGAAAATTTCAAGGACTTAAATGAAAAGCTAGAAAAGTTTAAAGGACTATAGTAGAAGTTTGGCTAGGGTTTCCTAGAAAACCAAGTTCAGCAGCTGAACTTAAAGTTTAGCCGCTGAAACCAGTTGGCCACCTCCACTATAAAATAGTGGTGACAGCCAGCCAAATGAGAGTTTTGCTCAAATTGCATATTCTCTCAACCCCTTTCAAGTCCTCCAGAAATTATAGTGATAATTTTACAACAAGAAGAACAAGCTTTTAAAGTAAATTAAGTGGAAGTTAAGGAAAAACTTAAAGAAATCAAAGAAGCAAAGAAAAGTTGGGAACAAAGCTCCGAAAACTCAAGCAAATGAGTGAATTTGAAGTTTCCAACAAGCTCAATCCCCAAATCTAGGTTAGCTTCGAGAAGTGATTTGGTCTTTCTATGACTAATGAGCATGGTGGAAAGATTTAAGAAAATATCACCAATAGTTCATGTTTTGAGAGAATTAAGCTAAAATAGCACTAAAAGCAAAAGTAAAAGCGATTAAATGAAATATGGTAGTGTATAAGACACTAAACAACCAAAACATAATTTGCATGTCATAGATTTAATGGATTAAAATGAAATCAAATGGTTATAGTTATGTAAGTTTGGAGAAATGAATGGATACATGTTGAAATTGTTGACGCATGTTGATGGTTTGATGTTTGATGAAGTTGATGAAAGTAGCTAAGTTGTAATTGATGTTAAGAAGTGTTAAATGATAAAAGTTTGAGGTTTTTGGCATGACAAGAATACAAGAACTAAGATTTTAGTCTCTGCCAAAACCCAGGTTCTGCAGCCTAAAGAGAAGGTTTGACTGCCAAAATGGGATTAGTCATGCCAAGGCAAAATAGGTTATGCTGAAACTCAGTTTTGGCCACCGAAGGTGACTTTCAGACACTGAGACTCAGTTTCGGCTCTGAAGGTGACTTTCAGTTGATGAAAATGGGGGCACAAGGGACTTGTGGCAACCGAACCCTGCTACCGAATAGGGAAATTTGCTTGATTATTATCTTTATAATATTTTAAACTGGTAATAAAGTCCTTAGCATCCTAGGACACATTGTAGAGGAAATCATGAAAAGTTCATGATGTGAAATTCTTATTACACGCAAATGTATTGATTCCAAAACTATCCTTGGTCATAACATGAGATGGGACATCATCGATGCAGATAGAGTAGCACATGTTATAACACTTCACTAGGTCAAGCAGTGGTTCTCATTGTTGTGAGCATGGTGATGTTCATAGTTAACATGTGAATGCTTGTTTTAGAAACAAGTACATCGAAGACCCGACAATGAGATATTCGTCTTTTTCATGAAGACTCACATCATTCCAATTGTGCATTATCCTTAGAATTGAAATCATTAAGGATACCTTAAGTGTATAAGCTATACTTTGACTCAAAGGCTCAATACTTCGTAACTATGAAGTATCCATAGATGAGAGATTAGGTATAATGATAAAACTTGAAGGAAATTGAGTGGTCAACAAGGGATTCACCAATCCCAAATAAAGTAGGGATTTTATTATGTCAGAAACTCGAAAAGAAATCTACAGCCGGAGTAGAGTCCCAATGTGAGTATGAATCATATGGGCTAAAATCCTAATGGGTCAAACGTAAAAAGGAATGCGAGCTTAGGTAAAAAGAATAAGCTTAAATGACATAAGATGTTATTGGGCCTATTCATGAGATGATTTAGGCCCTATTCAAAATAAGGAAGGAGGAATATAAATGGCTTTAAGCATAAGACTTATTTGAGCTGAAGTGTTGGGCTCTGGATTAAGTTAATGAGATTAAATAGGCTCAACATATGTTAAACTTAAATCTAATTAATTTAGGTTAAAGTTTAGGCCAGGAACCTATTTAATATCATTAAGTAGCCATCCATAAGGGTGGTTGAAGAGAGAAATACGTTGAGGAGGAGTGATCCATCATTCAACCAAAAGTGAGAGTCACTTATACAGCCGACTCCTACACAAGGCAGCCTAGCCGCCACCCCTTCCTCCTTCACATTCTTTGCCATTGACTTCCATATATCAAGTGAAGTTGATCATCACTTGTTCGCTGCCTTTTAAACGTTCAAAGTAAGCATCTTCTGTGTGGATAAACATTAAAGGTGATCTTGCAAAGGATTATCGTTGTTTGCTACAACCTGGTGATGAAAAAAAAATCAAAAGAACGAGGGTGTTCCTCCATTCATAAGTAAGTTTCAATAAAACCCCTAATACTAATGAATATTGCATGACAACTTGATAATTGGGATCTTAGGATTGTTTAATTCTACTGCCATAATATGATAGTCCTAGGATAGACCCCAACATCATCAACCATGTCTATTACTAGATGAGTAGATATAAACAAAAATATTTTATGATATAGAAAATGGAATGTTAAGGATATGTTCATGCATCATGGTTATTATAGGATGTTTGCATTAGAACACGAGATATGTTGCACTGTATTGTTATATGACATGTGAAAGGTGATATTAGACAACCCTCGATCTCATATGTTAATGTTTATGATATAAACCATGTAGAATATCCCTAAGAATGTCCCTTAAAATGTTTTATGCATGTCCGTTTAGCATGTCCTTAAGATTTACCATGGACTGTCCCTCGAATGAAACAAAGGATGGTTTTGGGATGTTCTATGGGATGTACATGATATGTTTATGTATTTGGTCAGTCCAAGATGCCTGAAAGGAGCTTCTTGGAACATATTAATGTTTTGGATAATTCCTAGAAGATGGCTTGCCAATTAGAATTACTCAAGGATCTTAGTGACAATATTACCTAAGGTGAAATGTTTGAAGGTGTTGCATTATCGTGCATGAAATATTTATTTTATGATATATGTTTTATGTATCTTTTCATTAAGCTATTTCAATAGCTTACCCATTTTATGTCCCCACATCCCATTTTTCACAGGTATACAGAGCGTACCAGAAAACTCATGGTAGATTAGATGTGTCATTATGTATTTTACATGTATTTTCCCCTAGGATGTACAATGTTTAATGTTCTAAGTTATATCTTAAAAAATGTCATGTATACAAATGCTTATGGATATTGCATTGGATTGAGGTACGTATGTTATGTTAAATATGATGGCATGTACATGTATATGTATAATACCTATATTAGGAATTTAATTATTCCTTATGATATATTGTACCTAAATCCATATAATGCATGAGATTTACATGTTAATGTTATGTTAAATGTAGATGTTAAAGGTAAATGAAAGAGAAACATAAAGTAAGGAACGTGATGGAAATATATGCAATGTTACGACTCATAAGGATTTCAGTCACCTTTGAGTGGTCATGATTCTAATGCCAGTATCAGTCTAGTTAAAGCAGGCTGTTATAGACTTGGTATCATAACATTAGATTCAAAAGATCAGATCTAGAAATGCATGTAAAAAAGTTATAAATTGTCATGGGGCAAACATCATAGGAGATACACATCCATTAGGGAATCAACGTCATGATTATGATGATGAATATGCTAAGTATATGATCATGTGTATATTATGCATATGAATGAATGAATGATGATGTGTAATGTTATGTGAGTTCATATGGTGACACGTGAACTAAATGTTATGTTAACGATATGTTATGTTTTGTCTTCTTAACAGAAGCTAATATGAGTAGATCACGACAATCATCTCATTTATCAAGAGTTCCTCCTAAACATGAAGGATAAGAGGAAGAAAAATGACAAGCCAAAACAAGGCTTGAAGGGATTGACAATGTTGTTTTTGTGTGACGGGCAAAAAGATTAGATTTTCAAAATATTAAAGAAGGTTTTGTGAATAATTTGGGAGCGCGACCAGAGGTAGAAAAGAGGCAAAGATTCTTGACAGATACTCGCGACCGTAATTAAATTCTTAGCAAGCGCGAGTCAAGTGCAAAGAGAGACAAAAGGTTTTGTGCATAATTCGCGACCGCAATAATAATTATTCACGAGCGCGACCATAGTCATAGAGACACAGAAGGTATGAGATCTTCTTTCACGAGCGCGACTTCCCAATGGCAATATTTTTCTTCACTGCTGCACAGTCATATCACCTGAGTTTTAACATTTAACTCTCTTAAAACTTCCCAAAACTTACCGTTACCCACCTTCCATATATAAATAACACGATTCTCCTCTAAAACACAAAGAAAAAAATCCCTCAAAACCCATAACACAACATAGTTTTCTCTATTCTTCTATTAGTTTCTGCTTTCTTCCATTTCTTTTCTCTTCTTTGTAAGAACCAGATTGGTTGCATTCATCTGTTTTCTCCATCTTTTTGTAATCATGCAGTTTAAGAGAAGAGCAAATAAAAAGACGATTGGTTCATCTTCCTTGGCGCCACAAAGGAAATATCTTGTTGAAAAATACAATACAAATTTCCCTATTTACACAGAGGAGGAAGGGAGGCGATACAAACGTCTAGTGCAATCGAATTTCACAAGTATGTATGTTCTTGATCGGAATTTCTAACAAAGCACTGGAATATTGGATGAAGTAGAGGAATATTTGAGAATTAGGAGTTTTGAAAAGTATGATAGATTGAGATTTCCTGATAATGCAAACTTTACTCTAGAGTTTTTAACTTCCCTTGAATGGGTAGATGAAACAAGATTTGCAATTAAATTTAGAAATAAAGGGGAGGAATTAACTTTAGACTATGACCAAATGAATCGTTGGTTAGGCTTTCCCACTACTGGATTTCATTTCAAACCTTCGGGTTGAAAGGCTGCCATTGTTTGGGAACAATTAACTGGGTAGACCACTTTTAATGCCAAGAATGTTGGCAACCGATGGATTAAAGATGAAAGACTTTTGTATTTTCACAAATATTTGTGTTATGCTTTGTTGGGACAAGTGAAAGCCACCAAAGTCCAAACCAAAGATTTGTTTCTTTTAGAATGTGTTTTGCAGGGAAAGAGTATGGATGTGGCAAGTATAATTTTTGATGCACTTTATACTGCATCACGTCATCAAGGCAAATCGACCTTGGGGCTGAATAGCATGACGCCAATCCTTGCCCGTACTGCCCGAAAGCCAATACCACCTTACAGTGAACAGTCAATGGCTGATATTCGTTACTTGGGGGTGCATTCCTAAAAAGGGCTGGTTTGGTCGATGAAATAAAGGAGGGCAACAACGTTGTCTACCGATGGAAAACTTGGGAGCAACGTGTTGGGTTGAATGTTGGTGATGAGGGCACTTCTAATGCAACTAGGGCAGTAAACCAAAGAGTAGACAAAGGCAAGGCACCAGCAACTTCTTCTGTTCAAGAGGATGAAGGGGAAGAGGAAGTTGCCGGATGGAGGCAAATATTAACACGAGTTGATGCTTTGGAAGAAACCCAAGAGGCCTTGCAGGTCCAAGTGACCAAAATGGACAACAAACTGGACACAATGCATAGAGAGCGTAGAAGCATGGCTCGAAAGTGGATGTCCTACTTTCGGAAGAAAAATATCGAGTTCACACCGTCTCCTCCGGATTCAGCGGAGGAATGAGGTTTTTCCAACTATTTCTTTTCTTTTTTATATTTGTTTTTTTTAAGTGAGCATTCTTCTACTATTTCTCTTTTTCTTCTCCAACTACACAATGGGGACATTGTGTTTCTCAAGTGTGGGGGAATGGACATAGTGTTTCTTAAGGATGGGAGAAGGAATTGTGTCGCAACTACGATTATTGGAATTGCGATCACGATAATATGATTATTTGGTTTTTGTGTGCTTGTTTGAAGAGTCGCGACCGCGATCATTGGAGTCGCGACCGCAAATGTGTGATTGTATGATTTTATGGTTATTTTTTGTGATTATTGTCAAATCCTTCACTCTTAGTTATTTGGTTAGTCTATACATGATTGAGGGATTATATTTTACCTTTTTGAAAGGTGATTCTTAAGTAATTATTAAGATTCAAGATAAATTTGATATTATGAACTTGACTTAGAGTTTAGCATGCCGTTTGAAAGTCTTTTAGAAAAATTTTAAAGTCTTTAGTTAATTATCTAGACATAATTTGGATTTGGGAAAAACTTGAAGCCTAAATTGAATATGAAAATAGGGACAAAAGAGAAACTAAAGCCATCATACATGTTTGTTTCAAGTCGATAAAGAATGAAGGTATTGCGAGAGAAAAAACGAGTTGAGTGAAATAACGGAAAATCATTATGAAAAACGTGAGAAGTGGTATGGAGCATTAAAATGTAACCACTTTAAAAGTTAAAAAAAAAACAAAAGAAGAAGAAGAGAGAAAAGAAACAACGCAAAACTATGAGGTAACATAAGAGGTAAAAGGGGAGAAGTGGTATGGAGCATAAAATGCAACCACTTTGAGTAATAGAAATAGATTACCTAAAAATGTCTTGAGATGGGAATCAATATATGTGTGTTAATGTCATCCTAAGTACTTTTCTATTTTTCATTTCAAATAAGGAAATTTGTTTATCTCATGTTTAAGTTTGGTTAGATTCTTAACTTTAGATTTTGTTTGTTAAAATTCTTTCACATGGCATGATTTACTTT
>CAOGCB010168345.1:0-25638 GCA_948266635.1 Cnidoscolus chayamansa | reverse complement strand
TCCACCGGTTAGGGCAAAACTAGATCTCTGCAACTTCCATGGAAGCTTGAATGCATTCAATTTTTTAGTCAGCGGTTGGTGTTTGCTTTGCTCCCTCCAAATTCTGGTTCAAAATTGCGCATGGAATCGATCTTGAGCCGCAATGGGTCACCCTGGAGTTTCCTTATTGCTATCTACTTCGCTATTGGTTTTGTCGCTGCTAGGTACTTCTTGGACAAATTCATCTTTCGAGTAAGATTTCTTTGATTCATTCTCTCTTTTCTACTCGCTTATATGTTGTCTCTTCTTAGCTTTAACTATTTCTTGGATTGCGCTTTTGTTATTTGAGCGTTTAAGTGGGTGGTAAGTTGATGGAGTTGTTTAAAGTTTTTTTGTATAGGGCTTAGTTGAACAGGAAAATGTTCTGGATTCAAAACTTTGCTGTCCTTGATGTGTATTTTTTTTTAATCTCTAGATCCTCTAACCGTAAGAGAAATGGGGGATTAAGTAGACTGGCTTAGTTCAGGTATTTGTGTAGGATTAAAGGATGTTAAGGCTGAGCAAAGATCCAAAAGCTTATGGAGTAAGTGTCGAGAGTTCTAGAGCTAGAATAGTGTTCTGTTTTACATTTAAGTGCTTTCAAGTCGAAGTCAAAAGCTTTGAGGACTTGGAGGCTTATTCCAGAATTTTGCTCTCTTCGAAGTTGAAGCAAAATGGTGAGAGCAAAATGATTTGAGCTAAATATAAACTTCTGGATATTTTTCTACTGGAATTTGGTTTTCTGATTCCCTTTTGTCAAATCTTATCCATAATTTGGCGGGTCCTTCAATGTTGCAGATTCCCTTTCAATTTTATCTTGAAGTTGATATTCATCTCAAACCGTTTTATCTTGAAGTTGATATTTGTCTTTTTCTCATATTATTTTTTATTCTAGATTTCATGTGATAGCTTTTTCTACACACACACACACACACACACATATATATATATAACTTTAGTTTATTGAAGGATTAAAATTTTCAGGATCTTGGGCTCAGAAATGCAGTGCCTCAAATATAATCACAAAGTCTTTCTAAATTAATATAACTTTAATTCCTCTATTAGAAAGATGTTAGCTTAAATATGCTCTTGCTGTAACATTTTCAACTAAGGTTTTTTCTATAGATTTATTTTCCCATTCGCAGATACGATAGATTTCCCAAGGTTGAAGTCAACCTCTTTTGCACTGAAGCATATTAGTTAAAAGCAAATTTGTTGTACAGTCATGACCATGATAAATTAATAGCAATTTATGTCACAACTTAACCTGGCAAAGAATGAAAATTTGTATCTGTTACTAAATGATAAATAAGTTGGAAGCCTTTTTTCTGCTAACTCAAGAACGTGTCACTATTTATGTTTTCTCTTATTTTCTTATATTTTCTATTCCATTTTTTCCCGTCCTTATGTATGAAGAATATATACACTTCCTACATATCGTCCTTTTCTTTCTTACAAAATTTTCACTTATTTTTTAGAGGCTGGCCATTTGGTTGTTGCACAAGAAATCTGTGCCACTGAGAATTGATCAGGCTATGAATGCAACAATTGTAAAATGCTCAGAATCTATGTGGAAGCTAATATACTATGCTGCTGTTGAAGTATGTGTTCTAAAAATTACCTACAGTGAACCGTGGTTCAGAAATACACGAGAGTACTTTAGAGGCTGGCCAGATCAAGAATTAAAGTGAGTAATTCATATGGTGGCACTTCTGCAACTCAGTATATAAAGCTGCTTGTATGTTTGTGCATATTTAACTTTAACACTTAAACTACAAAAAAGCATTGTCTTCTATGAATTATCAAGTATGCCGTTCTGTGATATTTGGAATTACATAAGAAACCCTAGTTGATTATGGGTTATATCAAGAAATCAAGACTGCATCATGGGTCAGAGTTTATTGACCTGGATTATTTTCCATTTTAGGCTTCCCCTAGAACTTTTCTACATGTGCCAATGTGGCTTCTACATCTACAGTATTGCTGCACTGCTTGCATGGGAAACCAGAAGGAAGGACTTTGCTGTAATGATGTCTCATCATGTAATTACAGTTATACTGATTGGATACTCTTACATTGCAAGGTAATTCTTCAGTGCTAATCGTAGTAATTTTGATGGTGAGCCATCACCATATAAAGTCATTTTCTTTAAGCTTCACTATTGTTTCACATGTTGAGTCGCACTCTTAGCCTCTTAGGTGCATTTTTGAAGCTTTCTTCATGCATCTTTTTGTCTTAACATTATTGTTAGTTATGGAATTCACAAATCAATTGGTAATTATAAAATTGTAAATGCATTCTGAATCAATTTTTAGTTTAATATTGTATTATAACTAAGATTGAATTTAGCTGTAAAACAATTAACTAGCATGCATTTTGGGTAGGCAGGTTGCAATTTTTTTCTCTTGCTTTTAGTAAGTAAAAAGAAATAGTGAAAATGCTAAATGGCACCAAAGGATTCTACCTAAGTATTAGCAAGTAAGAAGTTCACCTGCATAAGGGGGATTCAAAAAAAAATGCAACATCAAATCATCTATAAACGACTATCCAACTTAACTGAGGTAAGCTTTGTTGATCCTTCCTTGAGTTCAAATGGCTTTTTTGGCATTTGAAAAGAAGAATTCAGAATATATTTGCAAGTGAAAATGATAGAGAAATAGAACCAAGAGGAAGGGAAAAAGCTTCTTGGATGGTATATTCTAGAAGAGTGAAAAAAACAAAAGGGGAGACAGGTGTCGATACATCCAAAATCTGGTAGCAAAGATTCTGGAGCCCATGGGAATGCTGTAGCTGGGGAAATACTATAAGTAGTATATGCAGTTCTCACATGGCCAATTCCAAAATCTGTCAAAGGGGTATGAGGGTTTCTTGGTCTAACAGGGTACTACCACTGCTTTATTCAAGGTTATGGCACAATTGCTTATCCACTCACTAGACTAACCACCAAAGAGGCTCAATCACATTTTCAGTGGACTACCCAAGCTCAAGAGGCCTTTGATGCACTCAAGCAAGCAATCACTTCTGCCCCTGTTTTAGCAATGCCAAATTTTCATCTGCTTTTCATCATTGAGTGTGATGCATCTAGTTTTGGAGTGGGTGTTGTTTTAATGCAGCTTGAAAAACGTGTTGCTTACTTCACTAAAGATCTCTCTCCACGGTCTTTATCTTGCTCTGCCTATGAAAAAGAATTGATGTCCTTGGTTCTCGCCATTCAACATTGGCGACCCTACTTATTAGGCAAAAATTTTTTGGTGCGTACAGATCAACGAAGTCTCAAACATTTGCTCCATCAACATATTGTTACACCAGCTCAACAATGTTGGATTCCTCAGTTACTGGGTTACCGTTTTGACATCGAGTACAAGCCAGGCAAACACAATAGAGTAGCTGATGCTTTATATCGTTGTGAGGAAGATGAAGAACTAGTTTTTTTTGCAATTAGTAGACCACAATGGATGGAATTGGATGGATTATAGGCAGCCGTGCAATCAGACCCTTATCTCGATCCAATTTATAGAGCCCTTAAGTAGAATCCCGCTACGTTCTCACAATTCACCATTATTCATAACACCTTGTCTTATCAAAGTAGGTTAGTCATTCCAGCTTCCTCAGATTGGGTTCAAAAAATAATTGTAGAATTTCATTCTACTCCTTCGAGAGGTCATTCAGGAGCTTTCAAGACATATAAAAGATTGGCTACAAGCTTATATTGGAAAGGTATGATTAAATCTATTTAGAACTTTGTGGCAGCATTTCTCACTTGCCAAAAGAACAAATATGAGGCCTCATCTCCTGCAGGACTACTCTAACCCCTGCCTATTCCACAAAATGTTTGGGAAGATATATCAATCGACTTCATTACAGGGTTACCCAAGTCCTTTGGTATGGATTCAATTCTTACCACTGTAGACCAACTTTCAAAATATGTTCATTTTATTCCTTTAAGGCATCCATATACAGCCAAGTCAGTAGCTGATATATTTGTGAAGGAAATTGTCAAATTACATGGCATTCCTAAGTCAATTGTCAGTGATAGAGATCCTATTTTCATCAGCCATTTTTGGGGAGAAATTTTCCGTTAATGGTTACACAACTACGAATAAGCTCCTCTTATCACCCTTAAACAGACGACCAAACAGAGGTTGTGAATCGTTGTCTTGAAAAGTATCTTCGTTGTTTTGCTGCTGAACAACCAAAACAATGGGTCAAATGGTTGCATTGGACGGAATATTGGTATAATTCAAGTTTCCATGTGGCCACAAAACAAACACCTTTTCAAATGGTTTATGGCAAACCACCACCTTCTATTTTACAACTTTTGCCTGGAGAAACCCAAGTTGAAGCGGTTTCCAATGCCTTGTTGGGTTGAGATGAAATATTAAGGCAATTGAAGTTTAATCTACAAAAAGCTCAAACACTTATGACTCAACATGCCATTGCACACAAAAGAGATCTCCAATTTCAGGTGGGTGACAAGGTTCTTTTGAAGCTTCGACCCTACCAGCAACATTCAGTGCAATCCTGCATCTCTCCCAAATTGGCAGCTTGATTCTTTGGGCCTTTTCAGATTACAGCTAGAATTGGACTAGTAGCTTATTGCCTTCAGCTTCCCTCTCACTCTTTCATCCGGTCTTTCATGTGTCTCAACTCAAAAGAGTGACAGGAGATCATCCTTTGATTACGAATCTTCCGCCTGAATTAGCAGTCGATGAACCTCTGTCTATTTTGCCTGAACAAGTGTTAGATCGACGCACCATTATCAAAGAAGGCAACTCTATTCCCCAAATACTGATTCAGTGGCATGGTAGACCCTTGGAGGAAGCCACTTGGCATGATGTTAGTGACATTCGGTGTCAATTTCCAGAATTTCGCCTTGAGGACAAGGCTGTTCTTATAGAAGGTGGCAATGATTGAGAAATAGAACCAAGAGGAAGGGGAAAAGCTTCCTGGATGGTATATTCTAGAAGAGTGAAAAAAACAAAAGGGGAGACAGGTGTCAATACATCCAAAATCAGTTAGCCAAGATTCTGGAGCCCATGTGAATGCTGTAGCTGGGGAAATACTATAAGTAGTACTAAATAGAAAAAGAAAGGGGAGGAGAGAAACAGTCTGGTAGCTAAGGGCAGTTTATTACTGCTGGGAGTCACAAGAGAGATTTGGAGTTTGTATTCGCTTTTGCTTGAGTACTTTTTATTTCTGAAATACAAAAGAACTTTCCCTTATCCTCCTTCCTTCTTTTTTCTGTGCAACCCTTATACCAGTAAACTACAACTCCTTACTCTATCAGAAAACAACTTTCCTTTCGTTTAAAGAAGCTAAAAATCAGCTGCCTAGATGGACAAAATATATATATCATGTTTCTAAGAGTTGCACACTAGTTATCTTAATTTGCTGCAGATTTATAACTTTGTGAATGTTGATAATATCCAGTGGAGATTCTGGAGTATATTTGGATTTAGATCATCAAGTTTGTAAACTCTTATGTCAGAACAACTGGGCTCAAGAGATTTATACTGTTTTGCCTCTATCAGTTTGTGCATAAAACTTAGCTATTAAGCAATATGTAATGGACTTAATTTGGACACATCTCATGAGTGAAGAACTTATTAAATTATTCATTTCCAGATTTTTCCGAATAGGCTCAATTATTCTAGCCCTGCATGATGCAAGTGATGTATTCATGGAAGCTGCAAAAGTTTTTAAATATTCTGGGAAGGAGCTTGGAGCGAGCATTTGCTTTGGGTTATTTGCCATCTCATGGCTCATACTACGACTAATATTCTTTCCCTTTTGGGTAATCAAAACTTCAAGGTTTGTCCTCGTGCTAAATGATCTGATTTCACTAATTTTGGCCATATGGCTGTTCATTTTACTTATGTATTTTATGTCTGGTATTTCCCAGCTATGACCTTGTGGACTTCTTGGATTTATCAAAGGCCTACCATGTTTTAGTGTACTACGTTTTCAATACAATGTTGCTGATGCTACTTGTATTCCACATCTACTGGTGGGTTCTGATATGCTCAATGATAATGAGACAGCTGAGAAATAGCGGAAGAGTGGGAGAAGATATAAGATCTGGTAAGGATTTTACAGCTTGAGATATATTTGCATCATTTTCATGATTTTTGTTGATTTATTCCCATTACTAATTTTCCCTATAATATTGCTAAAAATAATTGGGAATTTACTGATAAGGATGGAATTTGTGCACAGTCAGTGTTAAATGATTCTTTAGATAATGTAATTAGTTATATTTTCCGGTGATGTTAAACCTGGGTGCTGAACTAGATTATCCTAGAATACATACTTGTGTGTAATGCTCCTGGTCACCACCCATTAAACCTGAATTGAATAAAAAAACTCGTCAACCCCTCAGTTCAACCATGCAGAAACAGACCAGGCGTAGTTTGAATAGTTTGGTCTTTTGATTCAGCTAGCATGCTAGAAATTTGCCTCACTTTGAAGAATGCTATATCCTTTTAGTGGCGACAGGGACTTGTGCACAGCTTGAAGGTGCTTGAAGTTGTACATACTACAATTACTATATCAATCTTTGGATAAATTACAATGTGATCCCAGAGATTTGGCAAAAATTCACCTAAATCCTTCTGCTTTATTTGAAATAATTTCATCCCTCAGTTTTGATTATGTCAACAATTTAGTTATTTAATTCGAAAGAAAGTGAATTTACTAATAAAATAAAAAAATAATAAAAACGACATTTTATTAAACTTATCTCACATGCCACTCCCTCAAACAGAAAGCCCGCAAACCTTGAAGCTCTTTGTTTGCACTATCATTATGGCCTGCAACAAACTGCCAAGCAAACCACTGACTCGAAACCGTAGTTCCCTGGATCATGGTATGCTTTTGTAATACAGATACCAGTACAGCAATTAACCAATTAACGAAATATAGGATACGTAAGGGTAGACTTAATTGGTATACTAATTTGATTTGTGGTACATTTAGTTGGTACATAAATTTAATTTGGGGTATATAAATTATATTTATTCAATATAATATAATATTTAAATAATTAAATATATTATTAATGGTTGATTAATAGTCATTTACACTCCCAAGTTAACACTGGCAACTATTCCACTAACATTTAAATCTACTACCTCACTTGAAGCGTTTCAAAATGTTTTCTCTTGTTTTTATTCTTTCGTCTGTTTTAGACTTTCTTCCTCCGCATCTTCTTCCTCTTCTCCTTCTGTGCTTGCTATTGCACACATGCATATTTGTCGATCTTTCTTTGTTATTCATTCCATCTTTTCATTTCTTGTTGGAACCTCTATTTTATGCAACTTAGAATTTGTTCCCCAGCGATTTGGGATGCAAAGATTTTTGTTAAACAGTGCCTGAATTGCAGTTCCTAGTGGGGTTGAGTGAATATGGTAACTATGATAAAATCATAGGATGTTTATGTTTCGAACTGAAAACACAAGGGTTTAGTTGTATTTTTGTCTATTCGAGTGCCAAATTGCAATGTACCCTTTATCTTTCGCTTAAACCATGTTCCCCATTTTACAATTGTAACCTGATCTTACTCAAAATTGGCAAGCAATAGATTTAGAAGTTGTTAACTTTAATAGTTAATCATTTGAATTGAACTAATAGGAAAACCTTTGTCGGATTAAATGCCTATGCTTAGAGAGGCTGCCTCTGCTTATCCCTTTTCTCTTGTAGCTCCCGAATTGATGATGCATGGAAAAGATTTAGAGTGTTTGGTCTAAAATCCTAAAAAGCAATAATTTTTTGCTTTCTAAAAGTGCAAGCCGCAAATACATAAGTATTGGTTTGCACATTAAAAGATGTTTTATGTTAGCAAGAAAAGCAAGAAAGTTGCTTTTTGAAGGAAGCAAAAGTTGAACCAAAATTCTAATTTAACTATTTTCTTGTTTTATATCCTTTATCATCACACTTGCATCTTTATTAATGGAAAAGATTTAGAGTGTTTGGTCTAATCCTTAAAAGCAATAATTTTTTGCTTTCTAAAAGTGCAAGCCTCAAATACATAAGTATTGGTTTGCACATTAAAAGATGTTTTATGTTAACAAGAAAAGCAAGAAAGTTGCTTTTTGAAGGAATCAAAAGTTGAACCAAAAGTCTAATTTAACAATTTTCTTGTTTTATATCCTTTATCATCACACTTGCATCTTTATTATTTTGAACATGAGATTGTTTATTTTCTTTATATGAATGCAGATTCAGAAGATGATGAATAGATGGAACAATTTTATTGAAGATTTGGTCCAATGGTGGCTCAGGATATTCATTCAACTTCTTTATAGGTTTGTCTCTTCATTTGATTGGTTATTACCAATCAGATGACTGTTTTCTTTGATTTCTACAGTTGATAAATTTCTCTTGGTGTAGAGAATAGGAGGTAGGACCATCAAACATCACCTCTTTTTTTTTTTTCTTTTTTTTTTTTAAAAAAAAAAATTCTTTTGTTGTATAAAATAATAGGCAATCCTGTATAATTTATTCCACTTTGATAAACCCTCGTATTGTTATTGGTCCGTATAATGGAAAATGGAGAAAAAAGGAAGCGCTTTTACAATTTCTTTTTCTTTTTCTAGCCTATATTTGTTATGTATCTATATAGTTACTGAACATGGTAGTTTTATAATCTTCCTCCCTACACTGCAAAATAATTGGCTGTTAGTTTATAAAATTCTTAGATCAACTTTTACGTTCAATTTATAACAAATCAACATAATTTTGTTGTAGGTTGCAAGGATCTTAGGTTATGTTTGGTTAATTTTATTACTTTGCTTATGTAAAATTTTTTATTAGTGTGTTGAGATCACTTCCCAATTTCTCTTTACCTGGTTAATTGTAATTCTCATCGCACAATAAAACGTCCCTACTCCTCTGTACTGCATCTATTGTTTGTTACATGATGAAGTATCATTTGTAGATTGGATGTTATGAAAAAAATATAATGAAATTGAAATCCAGAGACTGGTGTCTTCCCCTTAAAATATGAACTAATAGTCGAACAAGTCTTTTCTTTTAGAGTTAAAAAAGCATATGCATGTTGATGGAGAATTTGGGACTTTTTTTTCAACAAATTTCCAACAACATATCATGACATGCTACAACAATTCCAGGTTTGCTCGTTAACTGTTATTTAATATATCATAAGCCTTTTTTACATTCTTAGCCGCTGACGTAATAGAATCTTATATACAAATTCTACTACATTCAATGTTAAATTACAACATGCAAAATCCACTTTTGCATCGTTACCACAGTTCTCCCTTTTTGATAATTTGCAATTAATTTTGTAATTTGTAGCTCTGTACACTAGCATTACTTTACTCTTAAGCTCCATTCATTCTCAAAGTGATACATTTTATGGGAAAAATATTGTCATTTCAAGTTATAGAAACTCCATTACTATTGGAACATCATCCATTCACACAAACCATGCATCCCTTTGTATTATCATATGCTTGATTCCAACTTCTAGTCTTTGAGGTACGTTATAATTAATAAATGTCGCTCTATTTCTAAAATAGAATGATTTAGTCTTTGACTTATCGTTTTGTATATAAAATAGTCATTTCGTACATTTAAATGTCCATTTTGCTATTAATTAAAGTAGTAAAAGTTAACCAAATTTATCAAAGGCAATTGTGCATCTAGTGTTGCCCTGCTAATTGAGTTGTGAGGTATTGAAGCTAATGTACCAAAGTTATTGTGATGTATTGAATCTAATATACCAAAGTTAGATGTGCTCTCTCTTCTTCAATCTTCCACCACCAACTTTGTTAATTTTAACACATCTAACACAGCCATTCTCTTACCTATGCTCAAATCTTAGCTAGACCCATTCTCTTTCTCTCTCAAAACTCCACTATCTCTCTATGAACAATGTCCCATTTATCTCTGTTCGCTTTCTTCCCATGTCATGGTTTCTCTAAGTCTCTCTGCTTTCTGTCGGTGACACTATCATTCTCCATCCCACTCTGTTCAAACTTAAAAGGTTACTCACCAAATCCAACTACATAAACCTAAAATTGCATTTGGCACATCTCTCTCTATTTGTCCTCACACCTCTCTCCAAAAAATATTCCATTTCCTTGTTATGAAGATAGATCACAGAAGCCAAAATACATTCCAAATGCTCAAAACCAAAGTGCCAAAAACCCTTTCTTAGTTCTCAATTGCACTAAATTCCCAAAATAAACAAATTCCAATCAACAAATACATAACAATATAGCAAGACGAATTCAATAAATATTTTCAAATTATAGAATACTCGTAATAAAATATATCCAAATCATAAAAAGTTCGTGACACAATCTAACCAATTATAAAACCCTCAAAACAAATATATATAAATCACAAATATACAATCAATGCAGAGTGTTGATCTATAATGAACAAGATACAAATCCTTAATCAATAAATTTTTCCTATGAAAAGGTCTTATCATCTCGATTGTAGATCTTCGATGAACATAAAAATGCATCTCGACTGGATCTCGTTGTTGACATCTCTAGAAATAGTGCTGCATGATCTCGTCTCTATATGAAGGGTCCTTGGCAATGGTGTGGTGTAGTCGATAGATCTTCAGTCTGGACACCTGGTGTGATTAACAATGGAGGTGGAGGTGGAGGTAAAGAAGATTTTTTGTAGTTACAATTTGACGTTTGAGATTCTCTTTTTAATGACACTTGAGGTTGTAGGGCTTCCTTCTACGAGTGCTTAATTTTCATTCAACACAAGTTTGTTCAGGCATATCTATAGCTGCAATGAAGGGAAACCAACGACCAATATGGAGGAATCCCCTTCACAAACCCACTGTAAGTAATAACACGGTGCATTTAGAACAAGAGAAACATGCACCGCATAAGAAAAGAGACTTTAGCACCCTTAGCCAAAACAGAGCGTTTTGATATGTTGTAGAACAATATTCTTTTTCTTTTATCTTCATGTACAACTATATACACAGTCCCGCTCCTCTGTACAACACACTCCCCTTGTACTTGTATATAAGCAGCAAACCAATGAATAAATGACAATCAAAAGAATTCTTCCTTTACTGTATTACCTTCTCTGCATTGTTACCATTTTTATTGTTGTGCTTTGTACATGTTATCAGAGCTATAACCCATGATACATACTACATTTACCCAAAATGGCATATATCTGCCAAATAGAGTCATTCTCTCCTGATAATAATGACAACCATGCTATCAAGCATATTACTGAAATACTCACCCTGCAAAGCTCAAACAACCTAGAAATGGTACTAGTAACAGTACCATTAGATGGGATCAATTATCTGACATGGAGTAGAGCCATGACCATAGCACTGTGATCTAAGGACAAGCTAGGCTTCATGAATGGCAAATGTGAAGCACCAAATGAGGACTCTGTAGCTGATGAGAGGTGGCTGAAGGTTGACAGTATGGTAACTTCATGGATCCTAAGTGCCCTATCTAAAGACCTAGCATAAGCATTTCTTTATGCTACATATGTGTTGAGAATATGAATCCCACATCGGTTAGCTAGGAAAAATATATGTTAGTTATAAAGCTTTGGCAGTTCTCCTCTCACAAGCTAGCTTTTGGGAGTGAGTTAGGCTTCGCCTATTTTCTTAATGTTGACCTCATAAGGAGAAAATCTATTTTAATGATAACAAAACTTAGTGATACATGCTAATGACTTTTCAATAATTTTATATCAAATAGAGAAAGCAAGTTAAAAGAAAGAAGAAGCAGAAAAAGAGCATGTCATGAAGAATAAGGAAATGTCATGAAGATATAAGAGTCTAGGCAACAACATGTAAGAGAAGTGAGATCTTGATTTGCCAATGATTTCTTATTTACAAATAGATTTTCAAAATATGATTTTAAAGTCAAAGAAAGTTGAACTTGAAAGTTGCTAAAATTAGATATCTAATTTTAGCTCAAAGGTTAAAATTAGCTAACTAATTTTAGAATAAGTCTTTTTCAGTCTTGACAGAGACATAAAATTAGCAAATTACTTTTAAAATTAGCATGCTATGTTTTCAAAATTAGCTAACTATTTTCAAATTCAAAATATTTTTAGCAAACTAATTTTGAAGAAGACTGGACTAAGCAGCCTGAATGTGTAGACTGCTGCACAGTCTGTTACAGTGTAACGGCTAGTTTTCTAGCAGTTGACTGTCCTTTTGTTCTGAAAATTTCTAAGCCTAAACTTGAGTATATAAGCATGCATTTACTTTAATTTTTTTTAGCAATGATAGTGAGATATTCTTGAGCATTCAAAGAGCATTTATTTCATAACTTTCACAACAAAATCTTAGAGCTTCATTGGCAAATCCTCTCTCTTCTTATAATATTCTTTTGTAATTGTTGAAAGAGAGTTATTACTTCTGAAAATTATGAATTTGATATTAATTGTATTCAAGTGAGGGGACATCACTTGAAAGAGGTCATTAAGCACCTAGCAAGTTTAAAAAAGTTTGAAGGGATGTCAAACTTGTAAAGGTTTTTCTAAGCAGCAGTGAAGCTTTAAGGATTGTAATTGGTTCATCTCTTACCTGTTTAAAAGAGATAGATAATGGAGTGAAGATATCAAAAGAAAGCTTGAGAAGAGTGGACGTATGCCATTTTGCCAAATCACTATAAAATCCAGTGTTTGAATTTCTCTTCCCTAATCTCCTGAGTTTGATTACATATGAATGTGTTTTGAGATTATTGAATGATAAATATTGGTGTTTATTTGATCACATTAAGAATTTGTTAAAGTAGATATCAAAATTAGCAAGCCTGACACCTAGCTAATTTTAGCGTGAACAGTAGCATGAACAATAACTTTTTTATAAGCTAAAAATTAACTAGCTAATTTTGTGTTCTGCAATCTTAAGATAATCAACCTCTTATACACTGATTTGATTATATAGTATTTTAGAAGTATTTGGCCACAATTTTTCACAAGAGTTTAGAGCAAAAACTTGAAAAATTGATTAAATTGAAAAAGTGAGCAATTCACCCCCTCTTGGTCATTTATATTTAGGACAATAAATTAGTATCAGAGCAAGACTTTATTGCTCAAGGTCTAACAAACTTAAATAGATCATAAAATGGCTAGTACTTCAAACAATGCAGGAGTACCTACACCCTTAGCAGAAGGCCACTCAATTACTATACTTCCTTTGTTTAATGGATCAAATTATTCATTTTGGAAAACATGAATGAGAAATTTCATTTAATCTGTAGATATTGATGCATGGAGAATTATACAAAATGGTACCTTCATTCTTATGAAGATTGAAGAAGGGAAAGCTCATGTTCCTAAGACAGAAGCTGAATGTATTGATAATGATTGGAGAAGAATCTCAACTAATGCAAAGGCTATAAATATTTTACATTGTGCTCTGGATTTAAATGAATATAATCGTGTCTCTGGTTGTGATTCAACAAAAGAAATATAGGACAAACTTGAAGTTACACATGAAGGAACAAATCAAGTCAAGGAGTCCAAAGCTAATATATTGCTAAGAGATTATGAATTATTTGAGATGAAGCCAGGAAAATCAATTGCTGATATGACTACAAGATTCATTGACTTAGTTAATCTCCTGAAAGCACTAGAAAAAAGATTTAATGAAGAATATATAGTAAAGAAGATCCTAAGGTCACTACCACAGTCTTGAGAAGCCAAAACTACAATTGATACCAAAGACTTCTCAAGTTTCACCTATGATGAGCTAATTGGATCACTAATAGCTCATGAGATGATGTTCAAGGACTCTTCAGAAAAAGAAAAGATAAAGAAAAACATAGCCTTAAAGATAGATAAAGCTGCAGAAGAGAAGTCCAAATCAGTTGCTTTGAAATCTGGATAATCTGATTCTTCAAGCTGCTCCAGTGATGATGAAGAAATGTCTATGTTAGCTAGAAGATTCAGAAGGGCATTCAAGAAAGGAGGAAAAAGATACAAGAAGTTTGTTAAGAAATATATTCCAAGAGAAGATGCAGCTTCCCCTGCTCAAAAATAACAAAAAAAGTCAGTCTGTTATGAGTGCAATAGGCTAGGACACATTAGGCCTAACTTTCCAAGATTGAAGAAGAAAAGAAGCAAAGAAGACAAAGGAAAAAGAGATTTAACTATTGTATGGACTGCTTCAGATACAATCTCCACAGAAGATGAAAGAGAAGATGCTGAAGTCTGTAGAATGGCATTTGAAGAACTCTCTAAAGCTTCAATCAGAACTAATCATGAGGTAACTGATTATGACTCTCCAAATGTAAAAGAATTAGAAATTGTTTTTGCTAGAGTCTATGATGAATACAAAAACTATAAGAAAAAATGTAGTCATCTAAAATCAGAAAATGAGACACTAAAGCTTGAGCTAAATTCTTTGACAGAAGTTCAGAAGGAAAATGAATCTCTTAGAATTCAACTAGGCTTACTTAGTGAACATAAAATTAGTCTAGAAAAGTCAGACAAAAACTGTGAAATGCTTCTTAAGAAAAATCAAAATCTTGAGAAACAAGTAAAAACATTGACTAATGATCTGTCTAGATTCACAAAAGGTAAACAAAATTTATATTTGCTTCTAGGTCACAAAGAATGTCAAATGACAAATCTGGAATAGGATTTAGGAGCAAGTCAAAACAAAACAAATACAGAAGCTACTTTGTTAGAGCAACCTCATCTTATTTGCCTACTGTTACATGTTTTTACTGCAATAAAGCTGGCCATTTAATTCACTCATGTCTTATTAGAAGGGGATCCTCAAAGGTAAAAATGATTTTGGTACCTAAAGGATCCATATTTAATAGCTCTAACTTTCAAGGACCAAAAAGACTCGGATACCTAATCTGATAAATTGTTTAGCAGGTATGCTTAAGGAATAAAGCGGATTCTAGAAAATGGTGCATTGACAGTAGATGTTCAAGGCACATGACAGGAGAAAAAGACTACTTCTCCAAACTCACCCTAAAAAATGAAGGATATGTTAGATTTGGTGACAAGGATAGAGCACAAATAATTGGAAATGAAGTAATTGGTCACCAACCGTGCATTGAAAATGTTTCCTTGGTTGATGGACTAAAATTCAATCTTCTCAGTGTAAGTCAACTTTGTGATAAATATTTTAAGGTAACCTTCTTCACCACTCACGGTGAAATTGTGAATTTAAATGATCAAACACTGTTTGTAGCTCCCATACATAAAAATGTATACATGCTAGATCTAGATTGCTTTCAATATAGTGAAAAATGTTTAGTTACTATAAATGAAAATATATTTTCATTTTTCAATTATTAAACATAAATTTATAATTACTAATTACGACAATAGGAGGACGTTGAAATCACAATGTTGCAGAAGGCTTAGTGATGATGTCTAAAAAAATATAAAATATGGAATAGAGAATATAAAATAATAATTTATGATCGACAATTAGAATGTCTACAATAAAATGTGTGATAGAGAATTAGAATGTGTAGTAAGATTCTTCAACCTCTTTATATATAGGTCTTTGTAGACCGAGAGTCTTAGTCCTATTAGATTGGAGTTGTAATCTTTTTTATAAGATTCTATAGTAGAGTTGTGTTTGTCTAACTTTACTATTATTAGATAAAGATTTTTAATTTTTAATTATTTTTTAAATTGAACTCATTTATAATTTAGAATGAATTTTATAATTAGTACAATTCTCCGGTAACCATGCCCATAACTTCAATCTGCAGAAGTAAAGGATTTCAAATTAATATGAAAAATACTTTAGAGACTAAACTAAAATTTTATTAAAAATATAAAATTTAACATTACATAACTTAAAATACTAAACTAAAAATTTATAAGTACTAAAATTAAATTTCTAATGCATTTTTAGCAGCAAATAAATTGAAAATTTTATATATTTTAAAAATAAAAATAAAAATTTATATATATATAAAATTTAACATAATAGAATTTATGTATTAAAAATAATATAAAATTACATTCATTGAATAGTAAATAAATTAATAAATATAATATTTATTATATTTCAAAGACTAAAATTAAATTTTTTGAATATATAAAATTTGCATACTAAAAATAAATTTTACAATATAACAATTATATTCTTTCAATAGAAAATAAAAATTTTTTTTTTATATATTTTGTAAACTAAAATAGAAAACGCTACTTCAAACTACGTTTTTAGAATAATTTTATTTTTATAAATTATTTCAAAACTATTATATTTTTTATAAATAGTTTATTTTTTATATTATTTAAATAATAAATTTAAAATTTCATTTAATTTATTTTTTTTACAAAATTCAAAATTTCGCATTTTCACTTTAGGGGGAGGATCACCTAGTGCTGACTTTCACAAACAATATGCTCCGCCACCGGTTTTAATCATCTGAGCGCTCATCTTTACAATAAACTCCAAACAGCAGTTAGCAAGCAGGAAGGAAGAGAAGATGGCGGCGGCGTCCAGACCCTTGAATCTGTCTTCCTCAACTTCTCACCTCTCATCTTCCTTCCTCTCTCCAAGTCTTAGAAATCTCAAGCCCTCTAACCTCACTTTCATCTTGCCTCGTTCTGCGTCCAACGCCGATACTTTCAGTATCAGAGCAGCTTCCTTGTCGTCGCCGGCCACGAACAGGTCAGCCACATCTACCTCCCAGTCTGAGTCTCCCGATCGCTTCCGCGTGGAGATTCTTTCTGAGTCCCTTCCTTATATCCAGAAATTCAGGGGTAAAACCATCGTCGTCAAGTATGGCGGCGCCGCAATGAAGGTTCCCGAGCTCAAGGCTTCGGTGGTCAGTGATCTTGTCCTCCTTTCTTGTGTTGGCCTCCGCCCTGTTCTTGTCCATGGTGGGGGGCCTGAGATCAACCACTGGCTTCAACTCCTCAACATCCAGCCTCTCTTCCACGATGGCCTCCGAGTCACTGATGCTAAGACCATGGAGATCGTGTCTATGGTCTTGGTGGGTAAGGTTAACAAGGACTTAGTCTCTCTCATTAACAAGGCTGGTGCTACTGCAGTTGGGCTTTCCGGTATGGACGGTCGCCTCCTCATGGCTCGACCTACCCCCAATTCAGCCCACTTGGGTTTCGTGGGAGAAGTCAGCCGTGTTGATTCCACCATCCTACAGCCACTGATCGTTAATGGTCACATCCCAGTGATTGCCTCCGTGGCAGCGGATGAGTCTGGCCAATCATACAATATCAACGCCGACACGGTGGCTGGGGAATTGGCGGCGGCACTAGGCGCTGAGAAGCTTATTCTGTTGACGGATGTGGCAGGCATACTGGAAAATCGAGATGACCCAAAGAGTTTGGTGAAGGAGATTGATATAAAAGGGGTGAAGAAGATGATAGCAGAAAAGAAGGTTGCTGGTGGAATGATTCCGAAGGTCAATTGTTGTGTGCGGTCACTTGCCCAAGGTGTGAGAACTGCTAGTATCATTGATGGGCGAGTTCAGCACTCTTTGCTCCATGAGATTATGTCAGAGGCAGGCATTGGAACCATGATTACTGGGTAACCTGTAGAGTCTCTGTTTTGTATTGTAATCACTCCATTGTTACTGCATGTATTTTTGACTTGTATGAATGAATTATTGATAATTCTCTAGTGTTTTTAATCCCTTCCATTGGTTATATGGTTCTGATTTTCTTGTCATCCAATCATTAGTTTTTTTCATGAGAATTATTCCCAACTTAGAAGCAGGATTGATTTTGGGCCCTTCGTTTTTTATTGGGATGTGGGTGAGGTATTGATTTCGGAGAATTTGTGAGATTTACTTTTTCTGTACTGCAGCTTGTCATTGTGGAGACTGCCGACCATAAAAAAATCATTTTCAGAACCGAGAATGTAATGTTTTTTAGTTAATTTACTATTGGCATGGACTGCTCTGATATCCATGGCTGTGATTAGAATGAGTTGCAGGAGGATTCTGCAATGGTCTTGTGAAAATAAAGAATGCTATATAATACAAGGACTTATGGAGGTCTCTGGATGATCAAAGACTTATGCCTAGAGATGAGTGATACCTCTTAAGTTTCCAGGAGCTACTTTATGTGCTTCAACAGCCTAAATAGAAGAAATCAATGAATAAAGCTTTGAATTGAAACCATATGCATCAAAAAGTCTTCAAAACTGATAAGTCGAGATCAACCATATGAAACAGATCGATGGAGTAATGAAAAGTCAGGATTTCGCAGCTTTATATTTATCATGTAGAATAACTTGAATGAAGAATGAAGAAGGCCTGTTGCTTATTTGAAACCTGAAAATTCGAATTCTAACTAGAGGTGCTGATGGGTGTATTGTTGCATCACTCTCCTTCTCTGGACTCACCTTCTGCACAAACTTGACCTGTTCTCAGATTTTATTTAAGGTAAGCAGGTTTTTGCACGTACAAGCATCTTCATGTTCCCTCCCATGGTTTTTTTTTTTTTTTTTTTTTTTTTTTTTTTTTTTTTTGTATATAGTAAGTTGATTTATTGCCATTGATCACCAGGAGTTCAATTGGGAATCAGGGAAAAATGAAGGTGGATGGTTCAACTTTTTGAGGAACTATATTCCTGAATTGGCTGGTTCCAGCTTTTTAAATGTTTGGTTCCCTCCATCATTTCATTCTGTATCAGCTGAAGGTGAGTCTCTCTCCAAATAATCATTTATATAGCTCATTGCTAATTTTAATATTTATGTATTCATCCGAGCATTAAAAAAGGGGAAAAGAAAAGAGGTAAATTTACCTCAGCGCCAATTTCATAAACAACTCAGGAGAAATCACATAGGACACAAACAACATCATGCATGGGATTGTACTGGGCATCATTTTTGCAATTCCAACATTTGATCAACATAATTTCCAAAGACTTGGAATTAGAAGCAAAGTTGGCAAGACCTTTAGTCTCTCACATGCATCTTAGGGTTTGATTGGCTTTTTCTTCATTGTTCTGGGCCAACTCTTTGACATTTAATCAACATAATGAGGTTTATATTGGTCACATTTGTATCATCCACCATTTGATTAGCAGCAACAATTGCCTGCTATGTAATCACCTTTTCTTTTAATCACCATGCTCTTACTTACAGAGTTAAATGGAGAATGAACTGCTGATGTGTCACGTATAGGAGATGTAAAAGGAATAATAGGAGGAAGCAGGATGAGAATGGAGGGAAATAAAGTTGACTAAGTTAATGGAGGGAAAATAGATTGACTAACAGTAAAGGTTGTTAGTGGCAGTTACTGAATTCTTATCCGATAAATAGAATTCTGTATTCATAATAAAATCATTCAAGAATCAACCAAACAACATTCTCTTCCTATCTCTTCTTGAAATTATCTATTCTCTTCTTCTCATCTACTTTTCTATCCTAATTTCTCACCCAAATTCCTATCTTTTACTATCACACGTTACAAATTCCTGAAATTCGCTAGTCCTATCATAGCAAAGTGGTATCAGAGCTGATATCGATCAGCCATGATGCGGTTAGCTGCAGCAGCTCAAGATGATCGATTAGGAGAATTGGAGGAGTAGATCTGATCGATGCAGGAGAGATCGCAAAGGAAAACGAAGATTTGCGAGAAGAAATGAGGAGATTGGTGAGTGAGAATCGCAATGTGATGCTGGACGAGCTAAGATCGATCTTTGGAGTGAATTTTCCAGAGAGAGTGAGATCGACTATGATGGAGGAAACAAATGATATTGGAGTTCAGGTAGTTGTCTATAGCAGTAAGGGAATTCTCCCTAGCCCCGAACGTAATACGAACCAGCCTGGTAGAGACTCCAATAGTGTTGGAATTGGTAGGGAAGGAGCAGGTATGTCTAGATTCATACTTAATATTAAATTGATGACATATGATAGAAAAACAGAACCTAGGCCATGGATTTAGGAAGTGTGTTAAATACTTTGAGGTGTATGGAGTAGCTGGAGAACAAATGGTAAGAATAGCAAGCCTCTTTTTGATAGATAGAGCGGATGCATGGTATCACAATTGGATCAAGAGTGCTGAACCTCACTCTTGGTCAGAATTTGAGAGAGTTGTGTTTTAGATTTGGTGAAAAAGATGTGATAGAAGAACTAATGAAACTGAGACATGAGGGAAACATTGAAGAATATCAGGATAAATTCGAAGATTTAAGGCTTAGAGTTGAGAGAGTGATGCTTGATCTTGGGGAGACTTATTTCCTATATGTTTTTATTGGAGGACTGAAGGAGGAAATCAAAAAAGTTTTAAGAATGTTGAATCCAAACTCCATGTCACAAGCATTCCAAATTACTAGATTTCAAGAGCAATTCCTTAATAGCACAAGAAAGACCCCCTCCTACAGCATGAGACCTACCACCTTCACTATTGCCAGAAACCATAATTCATCATTTAACCAGACAAACAACTTGAAACACACTCTCATCCTTAATCTAATATCTATGCACCAAAACCTCCTCATAATGACAACATCAACCAGAAGGTGGCTGCAAATAGTAGTCAGTCTTCTATAAACCAAAACTATACCAGAAATTCCATACCCAACTGAAACCCTAGACCTTGCTTTAAATGTGGAGACGAGTACTTCCCTGGACATCAGTGCTACCCTAACTCCCTATTAACCATAAACGTACAGGAAGTGAGGGAAGAGGGTTGGTAGGATGTAGCAACCTTGTCCATTCATGCTATAGAAGGGAGGCAGGGCAGGGATACAATCAAACTATTAGGGCACTTCAGTGATAGACAACTATTGATTCTTTTGGATAGTGGATACAATCAAACTGTTAGGGCACTTAAATGATAGACAGCTATTGATTCTTTTGGATAGTGGAAGCACAAATAGCTTCTTGGATGAGCATGTGGCTAAGGAGTTAAGGATGCCTACAGTAGCAGCTTGTCCTATGACTGTCATTGTGGTAATGGTAGAAAAGTAATAAGTTCTTATAGCTGTCCTGATTTTAAATGAAAGGTTGGAGAGGATACTTTCTGTTTTGATCTAAGAATATTGCTTATGGGAAGTTTTGCTATAATACTAGGGGTGGATTGGATGAAAGCTCATAATCCCGTCTTATTTGATTTCAATCAATCTAAAGTGACTTTTCAAGTGAATGGGAAACCTACGACACTAGCAGGCATGGAGTTGGGGCAAGATAAGGAGAAAAATGTTAGCTGTGTGACAGTGGAACAACTTATTAAAACTAGTGTAGATCACTGGGATACTCCCCTACTGAGTGTTCAAGCATATTCTGTGGAAAAAGAACAGCAAATGGGAGGGGAATTTGATAAGGAGAAAGCTGACCTACAAGAACTTTTGGAAAAGTATAAAAGTGTCTTTGCAGAACCTACCTCCCTACCGCCATTCAGAACCCCTAATCATTCCATTCCTTTATCTCCTAACGCTCACCCAATTAACGTAAGACCCTATAGATATCCCCACTTCCAAAAGGAGGAAGTTGAGAAGTTAGTAAAAGAGATGCTCCAAGTTGGAACCATACAACCTGGCACTAGTCCATATGCTTCTTTAGTCTTATTAGTAAAAAAGAAGGATCGAAGTTGGCGATTTTGTATTGATTATTGAAAATTAAATGACATCATTGTCAAGGACAAATTATCTATCCCCATAATTGATGATTTACTAGATGAGCTACATGGTGATAAGTTTTTTTTTTTCTAAGATTGACGTAAAAGCTGGATATCATCAAATATGAATGAGCTGTCCTGATTTCACAAAACAACTTTAGGACACCATGGCCACTATGAGTTCACAGTGATGCCATTTGGGCTCACAAATGCACCTACAACCTTCCAAGCCCTTATAAACCGTATTTTTCAACCCTATCTTAGAAAATTTGTCCTAGTGTTCTTTGATGACATTTTTGTTTACAGTACAGACCGGGAACAACATTTAAAGGACTTAGAAGCAGTCTTCCAAGTATTGCTCCAGCAACAATTGTTTGCCAAACTCAGTAAATGCACTTTTGGAAGGAATCAGGTGGAGTATTTGGGGCATATTATTTTTACAGAAGGAGTCTTTACAGATCCTGCTAAGGTGGCAGCAATGTGCAATTGGCCAATTCCTACTTCAGTGAAGGAATTGAGGAGCTTTTTGGGATTGACAGGATATTACATGAATTTCATTAAGAATTATGGACTGATCAGTAAACCACCCATTGATTTACTGAAAAAGGATGCTTTCCATTTGAATAATGTGATAGAGGAGGCTTTTCTTCAACTCAGGACAACTATGACTCAAGCCCCTATGTAAGCAATGCCAAATTTCACTCAACCATTCACTATAGAGACAAATGCTAGTGGATTGGGCATGGGGGCAGTATTGTAGCAGAATGGCCACTCAATAGCTTTTATTTCCAAAGCTTTTGGTCCTAGAACTAAAGCTCTATCGGTGTATGAAAGGAAGCTCTTGGCAATCACTTTTGCTGTATCTAAGTAGAGACATTACTTAGAATGAGGCAAGTTTTTTTTATCAAAACTGACTATGAAAGTATTAAATATCTGATGAAGCAAAGATTGCATAAAAATTTATAGGTGAAGGGAGTTTCTAAGTTGCTGGGATTACAGTACAAAATACTGTACAAAAAAGGGTGTTGATAATAAAGTTGCTGATGCCCTTTCTAGAGTTCCTAATATGATGGAATTTGTTTCATTCTTTGCCACTTCTTACATCCAACCTACTTGGATGCAGCAACTACATGACAATTATGAGGGAGATATTCAAGCTTGTGAATATATTTCTGACCTCTCTATTGATTCCACCGCTTACCCTTTTTTCTGCTAGTCAAGGAGTTTTGCAATACAAGGGAAGGCTCTATGTGGGTAGTGCAGGGTCCCAACGAAGTCAGTTTTTGGAGTTGTACCACAATTCACAATTGGGGGGACACTCAAGGGTTAAAGCTTCCTATGTGATGCTCAAGAGACACTTCTATTGGCCAGGTATGTTCAGGGAATGGGTGGACTAGAAAGAAATGTGAAACCTGTGCTAGATGCAAATCTGAAAATTGGGCAGCCATTGGGTTGCTGCAGGTATGTTCAGGGAATTGGTGGACTAGATCAAGAAATGTGAAACCTGTGCAAGATGCAAATCTGAAAATTGGGCAGCCCTTGGGTTGCTGCAACCTCTCCCTATCCCTTTTTAGGCTTGGCAGCAAATTTCAATGGATTTTGTGGAGCAGCTCCCTAAGTCTAGAGGAAAAGATACAATACTAGTGGTCATTTGCATATTTACAAAGTATACTCACTTTGTAACACTAAAACAGATGTAGCTCACATTTTCTTAGACTCCATCTTCAAGTTGCATGGATTACCAATTGCCATTGTATCAGATAGAGATAAAATTTTCACCATCCTATTCTGGAAAGAACTCTTTAAGAAGTTAGGGACTCCATTGGCATATAGCTCAATTTACTATGCTCAATCAAACGTTCAAACTAAATGGTTAAATCAATGTTTGGAGAGGGTATTTGCGATGCTTATGCATTTAGAAACCATGGTCTTGGGCAGATTGGATTTCATAGGCTAAATGGTGGTACAACACTAGCCACCATAGTGGTCTTCAAATGTCTTACACTCCACCACCATTTATGTTTATTCCTCCTGAGATTTCTAAGGTGGAGGCGGTGAATGACTTCCTAAATGACAAATAAAGAATGTCCCATCTAATCCAGCAGAACTTGTTGCAAGCTCAGAACCGGATGTCTCAGTATGCTAACAAGAGGAGTGGCCGGGGTTTTGAAGGAGGAGATTGGGTTTATTTGAAGCCGCAACCCTATAGACAGTCATCCTTGGCTCCAAGGAAGAATTTGAAGTTAGCTGCTAGTTCTATGGACCCTATAGAGTGCTGGAAAAGATTGGTACAATGGCCTATTGCTTGCAACTACCTTCCACTACATCCATTTATCCAGTTTTTCATGTCTCCCTTCTTAAAAAGAAAGTCGGAGAACAAGTGGTTCTATAGGAGTTACCTACTTTTCAAGAAGATATTGTTCTAATCACTCCTGAGAAAGTTCTCAAAACAAGAACAATTCTTAGAGATGGTTACAGAGTCCTACAGGGGTTGATTAAGTGGTTTGCGCTGCCTATGGAAGATGCCACATGGGAAGATTATACTTTCGTAGTCAAGCAACTTCCTGACTTTATGTCTTGCTGGGGTCAAGAAGACCCTCATGGGAAGGGTATTGTCACGTATAGGAGATGTAAAAGAAATAATAGGAAGAAGGAGGATGAGAATGGAGGGAAATAAGATTGACTAAGTCAATGGAGGGAAAATAGATTGACTAACAGTCAAGGTTGTTAGTGGCAGTTACTGAATTCTTTTTCTATAAATAGAATTTTGTCTTCATAATAAAGGCATTCAAGAATCAACCAAACAATATTCTCTTTCTATCTCTTTCTAGATTCTCTATTCCCTTCCTCTCATCTACTTTTCTATTCTAATTTCTCACCTAAATCCTATCTTTTACTGTCACACATTCCAAATTCCTGAATTTCATTAGTCCAAACAGACTGCTAGTGATCACCTGATTTACATTCAAAGCAATTCATTTGGAAGCAAAGCCCATTCTTGAACAGTGCTCTGATACCAATTATTAAGGATTGAATCTCTAACAAGTGAGAAAGTGAGGGAAGGGGAGAGATATAGAAGAAAGAGCAGAGAAAGAAAGGGGAGAGATGCAGAGTATAAGAATTTAGAGAGAGAGAGAGAGAGACAGAGAGAGAGAGAGAGAGAGAGGAAGAATGATTATATTTGTAATACTTGGAATGAATGATTACAGGTACTGCTATTTTTATACTTGTTCTAGCCAAGTAACTACTAATAGATGTAACTATTCTAACTGTAGAAACTAATCGCTAAACCTAATCGCTAAACTAATTAAGCTACACCTCAATTACTTACTTACTCTACTCCTTAGTCATAACAGAATGATATTGCTACAGTTGTGATTATTTGCTAAGTTATTTAGCTCATTGTTAGACGTGCTAATGCATGCAACTGCTGAAACAATGCACTTCCGTTCTTTCACCATGAGAGTAGCATAATGGTGGCTATCGCCTGCAACTACCCTCCACTGCATCCATTCATCTAGTTTTTCATGTCTCTCTCCTTAAGAAGAAGGTCGAAGAACAACAAGTGGTTCTACACGAGTTACCTACTTTTCAAGAATATATTGTTCTAATCACTCTTGAGAAAGTTCTCAAAACAAGAACTATTCTCAGGGATGGCTATAGAGTCCTACAGGGGTTGATTAAGTGGTCTGCGTTTCCTATGGAAGACACCATATGTGATGTGGAGCATAAGGCAGTTGAGGATTAATTTCTTTTCCTAGTTTGATAAGGATTTTATATTTTATTTTCTGTTTAGGAGTTTTATTTAATTTCTAGGTTTTAGTTAGGATTCCTTTCTACTTTAGGATTCTTATTATGTTAGGATTTGATGGCTATAAATAGCCCTATGTTTCTTTGTTTAGAGGCATTCAAAATTTTGTTATTTCTTGTTCAATAACAACAACAACAACAACAACAACAAAGCCTTATTCCCAAACAAGTTGGGGTCGGCTGTATGAATCCTCTAACAAATAAGCTCTCAGGTAATATCCCAATCACACTCCTTCAATTACTCGGATTTTACGCCTCCATTCAA